>PISX010033544.1:0-14977 GCA_004024625.1 Mellivora capensis | reverse complement strand
TGTAAATCCCACCAGGGCACATTAATGAATGGTAAGCATCTGTCCATCCACAATTAGAGAAGAGCCATGTTTGAATATTGCCTTCCAATTGGTGAATTCTGGGGTTGCTTCTTTCCTTCCAGCCAATAGGGTGAGGGTCATAGCGTGGTGTCTGTGGCCACACACCCTGGTAAACCAGATCTACCTACCCGCCGGAAACGGGTGTAGGGGGAAAGCGGGGTTGCTTAGACCCTTCATTCCCCCTCCTTTTCCTCCTCCTTACCAGCTGGGTTGATGCGTACAATTCAGTCCCTGGAAAGTGTGCCTTTCGCTTGGTACATCTGAGAACCAAAGCAGGGAAAGTTTGATGTTACAATGAGCTGGGGCAGAGGGAGGCCAGGAATCGGGGTCCCATTCTGCTGCAGAGATCATCCATATGATCTCTGGTCGGACCTTCGAGGATGAGCCTGTGTAACACTAAATGTGCCCATCTCAGATCCAAGGTCCTGGAGGATCCAGGATGGGCAGGTGCTGGGGGCCCGGGGAGTAAGGCTAACTTTGGACCGCGTATTCCCAGGCCACAACCCCAGCAAGTCCAAACTGAATATGAGGTTGTCCAGGAGTCTGTATCCTTCAGTAGCTCCCCAGAGGACATTGACGCACAAAGTCACCTCAGAGGAAATCAGCAGAGTAGTCCCAGTGCAACCTCAGAAATCAAACAGAAATTGGTCCCAGCTCCCCACTAACTTGCAGCCTCAGTCATGATCCTCTTTAACCTCTCTGGACCTCAGTTTCCTCCTCTGCAAAATGGGGAGATGAATCCCCATCTCAGAAGCGTGATCTATTTGTAAGAGTCACGGTACACTTGACTTTCAAGTCAAGTTATTGGCACACACAGCCAGTGAGTCAATAACCAGTAGCAGGTTATCTTTGTGGAATCAAAGCGAAGACAGTGAAACTGTCACAGGAGAGATACCCACCATTGCCCAACCCCCCCAGGACATGGAAAAGTTCAATGAATAAGTTCATTTCCCCAGGGGCCTCAACCCTCTCTCTCCCTCTACACACAAGAAATGACCCAGTCCCCTGAGAACACATGTTTACTGTCCCATTATTTCAGGCAATCCAGATTTGCTGGGACAGCTCTCATTGTAAACAACCAATTAGATCCTTTTCGGTAATAGAGGCTTTAGATCTGCGCTGAATTTATCCTTCCTTCCACCTCAAAGGTCAATTTTTCAATAAGGATAATTCATTAAATGTAGGGGGGGGAGGGGGGAGTAAATGTACCGGGAAATAGGGCTGAATTTTAATACTTCATGAGACTTCTCATTTATGTCAATTAATAAATCAGGACAATAATCTTCCCTATACCATGCGGCCTAGTTCTGATTCAGAAAATAGGAGCCCCGTCCCTGTGCACATACGTAAATGGCTGAAGACATCAGCTACAAGAACCCTCTCACCTTTCTGATGCCTGCTTTCCCCTCGGCCAGCAGTAGAACCCGGAATCTTGGTTTCTGGAACCAAGCACATACGGGGTGCAGAGACTCAAGCTTGAGCTCAGATTCTGTCTCAGGTTTGCTGAGTCTGATGACCTCAGGACCTCTGCACTCACTATTCTCTTGGCTTGGACACACTTCCTACAGCTAGCTCCTTCTCAGCTATAATGTGAACTCATCAGAAAGGGCTGCCCACTCCGCCCCGGCCACCCGGCCTCCACTCCCACAGCAGCCCATCGCAGTGTTTTTATAATGAATTCAGCATATTTTGTTTGCTTTTGTATTTTCTGTCCTTGGAAGGCAAGGGCCTCTTACGTAGGCCCTTGAGATGGAGGCCACGTGGTGACACTGCTCAAACACAGCCATACGCAGGGCTTCAGAATTCTCGTCTGTAGGACTGGGAGCATAACACCCAGTTCTGAGGTCTGTGTGAGGATTACGGGACACAAGGACACCGGTGGTGCTTTGTTGTTCCTGGCCCCCACCCCCGCCCTCCCCAGCAGGCTGGAAGGGAGATGTGAGCCAGGATCTGGCTGGGGTCACAGGGGCTGGAACTAAGGCCATGACTTAGCTTGTTCCTGGGCCTTCTACCACCTTAGGCCCACCCCCCCAGGAAAGGATTGAGTGCCTTCCTACTTGCCCTTCAAGATTTCTCCGCATTTCCTCTTTCCCCCTCCCCCACCCATCCTCACCACCCTTTCTGGAGTTGGAAGTGTTTTCCTGGGAAGGGTCTGAGACCTGAAGCCCTTGGAGGTCAGCTTGGGTTGTTAGTTAAGTACAGGTGCTTCAAGGATGGCTCGGCTTTCTTTTTTTTTTTTTTTTTTTTTTAAGATTTTATTTAGTTATTTGTCAGAGAGAGCACAGGCAGACAGAGTAGCAGGCAGAGGCAGAGGGAGAAGCAGACTCCCTGCTGAGCAAGGAGCCCGATGTGGGACTCGATCCCAGGACGCTGGGATCATGACTGAGCCAAAGGCAGCCGCTTAACCAACTGAGCCACCCAGGCGTCCCATGGCTCCCACCCCAGGGTTTCCTAGTCACTCAGAGCAAGACATTTGCAAACAGTAGATAGCCACAGCTTTCAAAGGCCAAAGCCCTGTGTTTCTGGCTTCCGGTGCTGGTGCTCCTTCCTTTCACCATCCTCAGGTTCCTCCTCCTGCACCTTCTCCAGGGGACCCCCCACCCCCAGTCTGGACCAGGCCTGACCTGCCTGGCCATAGCTCCTGAGTCTCCCTCACCAAGCCCTGTTCTCTAGGACTCACTGACACACAGCCTTGAGCCTTAAAAGCACAGCCTGACCTCCACGCCCCCCCACATTCCTTGGCAATTCCTGCACCCTCCCATCTATAAAATGTATGAAATAATGCTTTCTACTCCTTCATTTATTCAGTGCGTATCTATGAAATACCCACCATGTACCAACAACTCTTTTTAAGCTTCGGAGTTACAACAAGGAACCAAACAGATGAAATTCCTGGTTCTCGCACAGCTTACATTCTGGTGGGGGAAGAGTGACCAGCAAACACAATGAAAAAAGAAAATATATAATAAAGATAAGTACTAAGGAGAAAAGTTCAGCAAGGAAAGTGGGTAGGAAGCATATGTTGAGGGGGTTCACTTTGCAGACACATTTCTTTGGATTCTCACAACGATGGTTCAGATGAGCTCATAGCCTGAGATCTAGGGAGGCTAAGTGACTTGCCCAATGTCATACAGCTTGGAAAGCAGTGAAGGCAGAATTTGAATCCAGGTCAAATCTATGCTCTTTAAAAAAGTGACTCCTGACTGCCCTTAAATCAGAAATACGGTTGCCTTTTATTTCTGGGAAAATTCATTTCAGTAAAAAAAGAAGCAGAAAGAGGTCGAAGTACACATTACCTTACGGCTTTTTTTTTTTTTTTTTAAGATTTTTATTTACTTATTTGAGAGAGAGGCAGTGAGAGAGCATGAGCGAGGAGAAGGTCAGAGGGAGAAGCAGACTCCCCGTGGAGCTGGGAGCCTGATGCGGGACTCGATCCCGGGTCTCCGGGATCATGACCTGAGCCGAAGGCAGTCGTCCAACCAACTGAGCCACCCAGGCGTCCCTACCTTACGGCTTTTATTGAGCAATGCAATAAACGTATATATCACTTTCCTGCATAATTTTAACGGCCTGCGGGGGAGAATTTTTAAAAAGCATCTCAGTCGGCTGCAATGGTGAGTTTAGGGGAAAAACTGACCCAGCACAACCTAACCCCCTCATCTCCCAGATGAGGTCACTGCAGTTCTGCAAGGTGACTCGAGGTCCTTCAAGGCGTTCACCAAGCCCAACCGGCTTCACCAGATTTCCTGGTCTCCGCGGCTTTAACCCTCCCCGGGACTGAGTGGCTCCAGAGGGCGCAATGGGCTGGTTCCCCCGAGGGCCGCCAGGGGGCGATAGACTGCGAAGGACTTGGGAGCGGGGGACCGCCTCCCCCCGCCTGGCATGTCATCTTGCGATGACGTCATCTTGCGATCCACCGGCCGCGGGTGGGAAAGCCAGAGGAGAGAGACCTTGGATGGAGGGAGAAACGTCAGGAGAAAAGACACTGTGGCTAGGAAGTCTGTCCATTCTGCCTCCCTGACTTCAGACTAGCCCCCACCAGTACCGTCTCCCCACTGTTGCCGCCTGGACCGCGCTAAAACAAAAAGCTGACCTTGTCGCCACCCCAGAAACTCTTCAACGACACCAACATAGCTTACTGAAAAAAAGCTAAACACGGACCTGCATGATCTTGCCCTGGCCTAATTCCAGGCCCACCTCCTCTGGGGCCCTACGGACATGCTATCAATTCTCTAAACGCATCATACTCTTTCTACCCTGTGAGCCCCGAAACGTTTGTTCCCTCCACCTAAAAGACCCTTCCGCACCAGGTTTATCCGGAGAAATCCGTCTGTCTTTCTGCTAAACGTCATGTCCGTGAAACCTCCCCACTCAAGAGCCCCTGCCTCATCCCCGAGACCCCTCAACTCCGTTTTGGAGCAGGGGCAACCCCCTGAGCTGCCACGACCCCACAGCTTCCGCTACCGCACTGTAATAAATACCCGGCCTTGCCTTTCTCCTCCGGTTCTCCTCCAGCGCCCGTCACAGAGCAAAGCAAAGGCAGAGTTCATTAAAAAATCACAGAACGGGGACGCCTGGGGGGCTCAGTGGGCTAAAGCCTCTGCTTTCGGCTCAGGTCATGATCCCGGGGTCCTGGGATCGAGCCCCACATCGGGCTCTCTGCTCCGCGGAGAGCCTGCTTCCTCCTCTCTCTCTCCCTCCCTCTCTTGCCTACTTGTAATCTCTGTCTGTCAAATAAATAAATAAAATCTTTTTTAAAAATCGCAGAACGAATGCAGAGACAGCACGGGGTTTAGGTTCTGCCACTTGTGTGCCCTCAAACTATCTCATGGACTCATGGGTTTGTTGTGGGAGTGAACGCATGCATGCATAAAACGTGCTTAGAACAAGGCCTGGAACACTCTAAGCCCGCAACAAACTTTGACTTGTCATTTTCGCCTCGACCAACGTACGTCATTGCCCTTTTAAGGGCCCTTCCCACTTTTGCACCTAAGCGGAAATAGCCCCTCAGGGTTCCGGAAGTGACCTCAGAGCCCCTCAGAAACATGGCCGCGGAGCGTTCTTCCGGAAGCCGTCACGGGCATCTTCGTGACGCACAACGAGTTACAGCGTCCCGTGAGGTTTCCATGGTAGAGCTCTCGGCCCCCAGTCCCTGCGCTTCCTCTTCGGCCTGAGCGCCGTGAACGGGAAGGCAGGCGCCGGGTCCCTCCCGCGCCGTAGACTCCACCTGGGGGGAGGAGTTGAGAGAGCTGGTGACGCTCTAGGCGAGCTCGTTCGGGTCTCTATGGTGCTGAGCGGTCCTGTGCGCCGCTCCCGCGCGTCGGGGCGGACGTTGCCCCTTTAATCGGCGGAGGGCGGTGCCGAGGAGGTCCCGCGAGAGCAGCGGGGGGCGGGGGGCGGTGCCGAGGCTGGGGGCCCGTGGCGGATGGAGCCCGCGATGGAGCCGGAGACTCTGGAGGCGCGAATCAGTGAGTGTCCGGGAGGGGCGCGGGCCGGACCGGAACCGGAACCGGGGGCACGAGGCGGGCCCCTTCCCGGCGGGGGCGGGGTACGCGGCGCCCCCTCCCCACGCTCCGCCTCCGGCCCAGGAGAGGCGGTGCCCCGAGCCGGTTCCTCCGGCCCTGGGGTGAAGGAAGACCCCACTAGCAGCGCGGACCCGCGGTGGGAGCGGGCACCGCCCACCCATCCGATCTTTGGGCCGCGACCCTCGGGGAGGAGTGAGGTGCGCCCAGAACCCCCAGGACGGTGACAGTAGTCTCGAAGCCCCTGAGGCCCAGACTTCTCCACCAAGGGTCGGACCTCCAAGTCTTTCCTTTAGGCCCGGGAGGGGGCAACCCAGCGGCTTTAGGGCTGCATCTCCCCGAGGGAGGGACCCTACTCTCTCTGGGCCCCAAGTCCTCCACTCTCTGGCCCTGCATGGCGTGATTCCCTCCTATCTGTTCCTTGAGCCTGGAGCTTCTCTCAGATTTGCTCGTTTTTTCGCCCAGGAAGGGAGGACTCACTGGCCCATCAGATCCTCCAAGCTCTGGCCACACAGTGAGAAACCCTTAAAACCACACAGGCTTAGAAGGCCCCATTTGAGACTCCAGAAGTAATGTGAAGTTCTCTGTCACTACCCTCAGCCCAGCCCCTCAGGTTCTGTACCTCCACCTGAGACCCCATTCCCAGCCCTTGCTGACCTTCCTCCAAAGGCCCCTGAACCCTTTTCTGTGTGTGTCCTCAGGCAGTGGTTCCTACTAGTCAGACCTCCTATCCCATATTGCTGATGGAGATCCTCGGCTCTCGCAGCCCCACGCTGGACTCTCCCTGGGCTAATGACAGCTCCCTCCCAGGTCTCTTCTCTCCTTGGTCCACATCAATGCCAGGGCCTCAGGGAGCTCTCGGTCATCTACCTTCAGCTCAGCTCCTTGGCCCCTGGCACACCAGGGTGCTGTGCAGGGTGATTTGAGGTCACGGTCAGCCCTTTTTGAGCCAGTCTTGAGCAGAATTGAACCCTGAGGCTGGCCCTAGAACCACAGCTTTTCCAGGCATGTTTCAGAGTCAGTCTAGTCGGTGGAGGGGGGATGGCGTGGAAAGGAAGCACTAGGTGGCCCTCGAGACTGTTCCAGATTGCCACAAGTGTCCAGGTCCCAGCAGCAGCTTGGGAGGATGGGCAGGGCCCTGGCTGACATATCTGACAAACCTCGGGACTTGAGCCGAAGGTGATACAAAGCACTGTCAGGTTTAACAACAGTGGGGATTTTCTGAGAGTCCCAAGTCTGATCTGAGAAACAGGAGTCAGGACACCCGGGTTTGGCACTGGCTAGATTTCAGTAGACTGAGGTTACAATCGTTCTCTCTTTTTCTTCCCCTTTGTGCCCCACCAAAATTATAAGCTCTTCCCTTGGCAGTGGTTTGGAGGTAAAGAGTAGTTTCTGGTAGATAAATGATGATATTGTCACCACTGTGGAGTGAGAGGGTAGAGTCATGCCCTATTGTGAAAGACTTCCCTCTTGCCCTCCCTGGGTGTTCTCCCTTGCTTCCTGCCAGGGAAAGTGCTCCCTCCAGGTAGAGGTAAGAGGGCTGGGGGTTGGGGGCCCAGGCCACAGAGGTTGGTCAGGCCTCCTTGGACCCAGCGGTTCTCACTCTGAGCCAGATGCAGGGGAGAAAGCTAGTGTCTCGTGATGCCCTTGCTTCTTCCTCACTGGCTTCTGACTCAGGAACAGTTTCTAGAATTAGCTTCCCTGTCCTCACTCAGACTCATGTGTTCGATACTTGTACGGGACTTCCCGTTTTAGGGTCTCCCTGCCAGATGTCATTGAGAGGGCAAGACCCAGTCCCATTCTATCTTTCTAACTCCAGACGGATGTACCCCAGCCTCTGGCCACACTGGGGAATAGAAGCCAGAGTAGATGGCCAAACTTTCCCTTGGTTGGAGGTGGGGGAAAGAGCGTCTATTCCTGGATCCCTGGGCAGTCAGCAGGGGCTTCGTCTCCCTGAGGGACTAGAGGGCTCTGCAGGGCTCCTGGAACAGAGATTTGTACCCAGAGAGAAAATGTTTCATTCAGATCTCTGCTCAGCTGTGCCTCCTCTGAGAGCTCTCCCCGAGAGAGCAGCAGCCCCCCTCCCAATCAAGACACCTTCTGTACGTTCTCCTTGTTTTGATTTTCTTTATGATGCTTCACAACAGCGTGCAGTGTCCTGTTTCTCTGAGTCGTTGGTGTTTCTCTTGCTGGGCTCTGATCTCCAGGAGGGCAGGAATTTGGTCTTTTTCACCTCTGTGGCCCCAGCTCGCAGAATATTTCTTGAATAAACAGGAATGGACTAAATGGCTGCCAGGCACTGGGATCCCAGAGCTCTGGGCCTCCCACCACAGCATAGAACCCAAGTGGGCAGGCGCCACACACGGGGTCCCCAGCCTCCTGCCATCCACACATCCTTCTCTGTCCCCACCTACTAGGCTGTGTTCCCTCCACACCCCGGCTCAATGTCAGGCTTGGACAGAAGAGGCCAGGATAGGGAGAAGCTTAGAGACAGGCTTCTGGGAAGGTGATAAGGATCCAGCTCTGACTCGCCATGGCCCTACCTTACGTCAAGAGTTTTGTCCTCTAAATCAGTCCACGTTTCACTCCAGCTTTACAAATGGAGAAACAGAGGTTCAGGGAAGTTATATTAGCTACTTGATTGTTTTCTAACCAGCGCTGGGTTTCAGGGAGGTGACTGTCTGGCCTGGTGTGTCACCCCCTCCTGTAGGCCTGTACCCTTTCCTGGCCACTACCTATACCTGGGCTCAGACTCCCCCAGACCCTGCGCCCACCTGCCGGCAGCTGAGCCCTCCTTCATTCATTCATTTGCCAAGGGAAAATGGGCGTGTGCCTAAGAGGCTGGGATGCCGCACAACAGCAGGCTTGGGCCCTCTGGTGAAGGTCAGAGCTGAGGCACGCACGAGAAAGAGCTGATCCGGCGGTGCCCCCCTGGGCAAGAGCCTGGGTTAGGGAAGACTTCGTGGAGGAGGTGATACCTGAGCCGCACTCCTTACCAAGCTCCTTCATGTCCTGCTCTGTGCTCAGTGATCCACATCTCACCTCCTCCCGCATGGCCCTTGTGCCATCCCCAGCCCGGTTAACTCCTGCTTGAGTGTTGCCTCTTCCAGGCAGCCTCCCTGGCCCCAGGCCCAACTGAGTACCCTGCTCATAGCTCCCTGACCTCCCTTTTCTAACATTGTGTTGAGAACCTAGCTTCCCTTGGCCCACTTCACAGCCACACGGCTCCTTGAGAGAACTATGGCTTTTTTCTTTTTTTCTTACCTCTGGATCTGAGTGTGTAAATTCCATGAGAATTGTGAGGACACTTTCAGAAGCAGAATCAGAGGAGGTACAGGCCGGCAAGTGGACAGGCGTGCAGCTGCGGAGGTGGGAGCCCTGGGGAGCGGGGGAACCACCCCAAGCACCATCTCTACAAGTAGGGCTCTCCGGGGCGAGGTCACAAGGGGAAGCCCCTGTACGGGAGCTCATCTGTCCACTGATCCAGCCGAAAGATAATCACTCAGGTCTTGAAGCTGTTGGGCCAGGAAGTCAAGGGGAGTCTTTTTGTTTGCTCAGTCCTCTCCCCGTCCCCTACCGGCCATCCTTGCTGCTGGGGTAGGGAGCGGGAGAGGCAGGAACCCTTTCACCAGGCCACGGGGGCTCTCTCTCTCCTCCTGCAGACAGAGCCACCAACCCCCTGAACAAGGAGCTGAATTGGGCCAGCATCAACGGCTTCTGCGAACAGCTCAACGAGGACTTTGAGGGGTAAGTGGCCTTCTCTTTTGCTCACGTACTCAACAGAATCCACTGTGCGTCTGCGTGCCCACTCCAGACCCTGGCCTGGGGTGGAGACTTGAGTGGGTTGCGACTCCAGTTACGTTCTCATTGTGCTCACAAACCGATGATGGCACCGTTACCATAAGGCGCACCACCTGTAAACTGGACCTCACTGAACCCATTATACAGGAGAAGAAGCTGAGGCCCCAGGGACTCGGGGGTTCCCCACAAAGAAAGTGGTAGTCCTGGGCTTAATTAAGCCCAGGCCCGCCTGAGCCCCAACCAGTGTTTTGTTGGGACATGCTCCCCAGCTGGGAGGAGGCCAGCGGGCCCTCTGCTCAAGGGAGAGCGAGAACCACCAGCGTTAGAGTTAGTGCTTGTCATTAATGCACGTTTGGGGCTTGGTGCAGGCAGGGGCTAGAGTGTCAGGTAGCATGGGGTGGCTTTGTTATCAGGCTCCCCAGGTGGTACTCAAGTCTGGGGAGCACAGCACACCACCATGCAGGCGCTGTGCTCTGGGAGGCCGTGCATACAGCGTGATGGGCGCGACCCGGAGTCCAGCTGCTGGGGTGCGAGTCCTGTCCCTCTGTCGGCTGAGTCAGCCAGGCAAGCCTCCATTTTTTCTGTTGTAAAATGGGGGCGAGAGGACTGTCGACTCTGAAGGGCCCCACTGAAGGCTGCGCAGGGAAAGGCATCTGGGGTGCTTCATTCTAAGCACTCCGTCCATGTTCAGTGTCATGGTCACCGGTGATGGGTCTTTTGTGATCTAGTAGATGGTATCGCCACCTCCACCGTGAGCTGCTTTGCCTTCTCCCAGCAAAATGTCCCGGGGAGCTCTGTCTGCCCGTCTTTCATGGCCCATTGTCATGGTGTACTCCCAGACCAGGCCCTTGGAGGCCATGGCCCCCTCTCCAGCTCACAGTTCTCAGCAAAGCCAGCTAAGGGGCTGAGCTGATGCCTTTTGAAGGTCGCCGGCTCTGCATCCTTGCTTGGTCCTGCCCTGTCAGGCCGCCATCTCTGGCCCCGTCAGACCAGAAAAGAAGCTGGGCCTTTGCATCTCCCTGACCCACTGAAGCAGCCAAGGGCTGCGGTCCCAGAAGGGTGGTGTGGCAGCCCTCCCCTGGGGTGCCTCGGACTCTGGCCATTTGGGATCTGTGCCGTTCCTCTTGTCCAGGCCTCCACTTGCCACCCGGCTGTTGGCTCACAAGATACAGTCACCGCAGGAGTGGGAGGCGATCCAAGCCCTGACGGTGAGAAGGGGAGAGAGGGTGCCATCTGTGCCCCGACCACGGGGATGGCACCTGGGGAGGCTGAGACTGAGGTTGATTTGGGGTCCCCACAGGCTCTTCTTTAGAACCCAAAGGAGTGGTGCCAGAATGGCCTAGATTGGGAGTCTGGGCCAGCCCTTGGGGGCCCGTGGCCTCCTGCGCCAGCCCCTGCACAGTTAGGCTTCTTGTGGGGGGAAAGGCCCTAGGATCGTCTGGCCCGGGGGGTTCCCTGCTCCAGCCGTGTGTCAGATCTCCAGGAGGCTGGGCACATGCTGAACAAGGGCTGCACCCCAGGCTCACTGAACTTGAATTCCTTCAGTATCTGCTCCCAGGAATCAGCATGTTGATAAAGGTCCCAGGAGCAGTGTGCAGCCCGCGGAGCCCATCAGGGGTCTCCAGACCCAGGACAGTGCCGCCCTTCCCATGACAGTTTGAGTGCTGACGAGGGGCTCAGGCCAGAGCTTTCAAAGCTGTGTCAGCGGAAGACTGGGTGGAGGGTGCACTGTGGCCCCCAGGCACAGGCCACACAGCAACCCACTGTAGAGCATGGCTGACCTCGGCTGGTAAACAGTTTTTCTTTTCATAGTTCTGTATTTGTTTTGATGGGATAGGGTTTTCTCAGATACATTCTAGTGCTCTGAGGGCACAGATGTGTGGGATAAGGCAAAGTAGATGGTGCCTGTTGAACTTTTAAAAAATCATCACAGGAAAATCATTTACAAGCAGTGCTGCTCCGTGGCCAGGCTAAAGCGGGGCTCCCCCAGCACTGCCAGGTGGGTATCGCCAGCCTTCGAGGGTGCCTGCCCACCTTGGGGTGTGGCAGTCAGGCTCAGGGCTCTGACCCTCAGAGTCCTCTGGCCCTCAGGAGTCATTCCCCCCTACCTTGCAGATGCCTGCCCCTGAGCTTCTGGGCCCTGGCCAAGGTGGGAGGGGAGGCTGTCTCCTCTGACTTCTCTCCCTGGGGCCCCTCCTCGACCCAGGTTCTGGAAACATGCATGAAGAGCTGCGGCAAAAGGTTCCATGACGAGGTGGGCAAGTTCCGCTTTCTCAACGAGCTCATCAAGGTCGTGTCTCCCAAGGTGGGTGGGTGTTCTGAGCCCCAGCTCAGGCCGGCACTGTCAGCTTGGAGGAGTTGGGGAAGGAGGACCCCTGCTCAGCCCCCGTTAGAAGTCTGGCACAAACACGGCCTTTCTCTCAGTCCTTCACAGCGAAGGCCAGGGCGGCGTGGGGTCTGGGATGGGGGCTTCCAGGCCACCTGCTGGCCGGCGGCTCTAGACCTGCTCACGGATGGGGCTGCCCAGGCTTAGTGAGGGGTGACCACAGGGCGTGCACACAGCTCGGCCACCCCGGCTCTGATCTCTCCCCATGGACCTGACTTGCAGTGCCCCCCACAAGGCTCTAGTGGAGGGTCTCCCTGTCCCCACCTCAGGGTGCTGAGGCCCCACACCTAAGTGGGGGAGCCTGCTGATGGGCCCAGCCTCAGCCTTGGCCTGGGGGGTCCTTCCATAGGACATGCACCTGTTTGAGGCCCCTTGGATGAGACCCCAGCCTTCTGGCCCCTCCTTCGCTCATACGCCCCTCTCTTGACCAGAGAAGCTGAATGTCCCCACCAGCCCCGCGTTCTTTTCCCACAAGGGGACTGGTGTGAGAGCCAGCTGCTGCAGCCTGGTCAGCTGCTAAGAGAGTGGGAGTGGGAACCGATGAGCCGGTGCCACACCCGCCCCTTCCCTGGCCCGCCCCCAGCCAGGCAGCTCCTCCTCCCTGAGGTCACAGGGTTAAGCCCGAGAGCCTTCCCTGTGTCAGCCCTTCATCCTCGCGGTGGTGCCGCTGCTGTCATCCCTGCGTAACAGGTGGGCCAGCGGAGCTAGGAGGCGAGCTCAGTGTGCATCGGGCCGCTCGGGGGCGGGGAGGGAATGCCAGGGCCCTGCAGGCTGAGCTTTCCAGAGGGAGTCCTGGAGAGGTGGCCAGCTCGGGCCGGGGGTTGGGGCCGCAGCGAGCGGGGCTGGACGATGGCAGCCGCCTCCTCTCCCCTGGGTCTCTGAAGTACCTGGGCTCGCGGACGTCGGAGAAGGTGAAGAACAAGATCTTGGAGCTCCTCTACAGCTGGACGGTGGGCCTGCCCGAGGAGGTGAAAATCACCGAGGCCTATCAGATGCTGAAGAAGCAGGGTGAGGGCCCGAGGGTGGGGTGTGAGCAGCGCCCCCGCCCCTCCTCCCCAAGCTGGGGCTTCTGGCAGCTTCTGGCAGTGAGGTCATGGGGCTCTCCTTTATCTTTTCAAGAACCTGTAGCTAGTGGGGCCTTTGTATGACTCTGTCTAAAGCTAGGTTGGGTGGAGAGAAGGTAAGTTTGGGTCAAACTTCTCCTCAGAGAGTGGCCCCCACAGAGTGGCCTCAAAATACGGCTGCCTAGACTCCGCCACACGGTCGACACTAGTTCCGGAGCCAGCCCTGGCCCACCAGAGTCCAGAGCCAGCATGCTGGAGAACGACCCCTCCTGCCCTCGCCTGCCCCCCCTTCCCATCCCCCACCCTGGCCCGAGGCCTTGTTCACAGCCTTCCCACCACCATTTACTCCAGGGATTGTGAAGTCTGACCCGAAGCTTCCAGATGATGCCACCTTTCCTCTTCCTCCTCCACGACCCAAGAATGTGATCTTCGAAGATGAGGAGAAATCCAAGGTACGGCTCCAGGGACGGGTAGGAGGGGTACAGGAGGACCTCCGGGTCCTACGGGTTCTGAGCTCCAGGCGCTGGCTGCCCTGCCCTGAAGCAGGGCCCATGAGGGCCCTGGTCACCGTACTGGGTGACAGGAGGGTCAGTGAAACACTTCTGTGCGCTGAGCACGTCCCACCCAGAGTCCCGGCGTTCAGTAGACACGAGCGCACGTCTGGTGTCCCTGGGATTAGTTTGAGGGCATTTCATAGGTTGAACAGGAGTTTGCATATTTTTGTCTTCGATCCTTGTGATGATAATTTTACTAACTTCATGTTAAAGAAGGATGCGCTCACGGGCAAGAAACTAAACAGTATAGAGAAGGTAAGATAAAAAGTAAATGTCTACCTAGTCCTGACCCCAGAGAGTAAGCACTGTTGAGTTCCTGGTACATCCTTCCAGAAGATTCTCAGGTGAGGGTAACATAACATGCTGTACCATCTGTCGAGGACTTTTTCGGGGAGCATTTGCGTGCAGGGTTTCAGTGCCCCCCCCACTAGGCTTCAGTAGATGCTCGCTGTTTCACGGAAATATTAGTACGTACCCCACATTCCCCAGTGAAGACATGGGGAGCCGGGATATGACCCCAAGCCCAGTACTGGTGTCCCAGGTGTGCCCCTCTGTCCCTACAGATGCTGGCCCGCTTGCTGAAGAGCTCCCACCCTGAGGACCTCCGAGCAGCCAACAAACTCATCAAGGAGATGGTGCAGGAGGTGATCGCCAAGCCCACAGTGTGGGGAGGCGGCAGAGGCAGGATTTGAGCTGGGCCACTGAGGGGGGGGTTGTGTGTGTGCGTCCAAGAGCCCTGTGGTGGCCCCGTAAAGGGTTGTGCCAGCCAAGAAAGAGCTGACTGGGGGACAGTCCCCACTGGGGGACAGACCAGTGGACATAGCCAGGACCCACATGGAGGGAGAATTTCCTAGCAGCCGAGCTAGCGTACTCTAGTTGGGCTTCTGTGAGGCTGACGGCCTCTTCTACAAGAGGTAGAAATAAATGAGGCCTTTTTATATTTAAGGTACTTCCGTACATATATTTATTACAAGAGAGAGAAGTGTGCGTGTTTAAGTTCTAAGTGAGTGTACAGACGCTGTGGGTGCACACAAACTTTGTGTGTGGATGAGGGCAGGCCATCAGAGCTTATGGTCTGGAGACCCACAGGGCAGGAGTCCCAGGCTGTCTCCCAAGGGCCAGCTGTGTGCCCTGACAGTGCAGCAGAAGGCCGGCCCCCCGAAAGGAGGTGACTGTGGCACAGCACAGCACAGGCCCTCCTTCCGTCCCTCAAGGAAGGAACTTGTCTAGTCAGCACAGGGGGCCTGGGGTGGGAGGTTCCCTGTCCTAGCTTCTGGTCGTACTGGGTGGCCACAGATGCCCCCCTTCTCTCTTAAGCGTAGGCACCTCCTTTCAAAGGACAGATGCAAGGAGGGCAAGGGTCATGGAGAGCCACACGTGTGGTCTGCAGCTCTGGTCCTCCAGAAGCACCTGGGCCCGATTCCTGAGCCAACCTGGAGGTGGTGTCTGAGGGCCCCAGCTGTTCTGACAGGCTCATGCGGAGGCCGGGGGCCAGGGGGCATCGGCAGGACAAGAGGAAGTGAGCATAGGGTTGGCAGAGGACTTCTTGGTCTAGAGTGCCCCGTGCAGCAGGGTCACAGCAGGCCAGTG
>PISX010033543.1:0-14971 GCA_004024625.1 Mellivora capensis | reverse complement strand
TTAGCTATTTTTCCTCTGCTAGCTGCAGATTTCTCAACAGAAACATGGCAAGCTAGGGAGAGTGGCATGATACATTCAAAGGAAACAAAGGAATCTTCCTCTCTAAAGGAGAAAATGACCACTAAGCCAGCCCTATATAAAATATTAAAGGGAACTCTTACAGTGGAAAGGAAAGACCAAAAGTGACAAAGACAAAAAAAGGAGCAGAGAAAATCTCCAGAAACAATGACAAAACAAGTAATAAAATTCACTAAATACATATCTATCAATAATTACTCTGAATGTAAATGGACTTTCAATGTTCCGATTAAAAGACACAGGGCATCAGAAAGGAAAACAAACAAACACAAAACAAGGAACATCAATATGCTGCCTAGACGAGACTCATTTCAGACCTAAGGACTCCTGTAAAATGAAAGTGAGGGGATGGAGAAATACTTATCATGCAAATGGGTATCAAAAGAACGCCAGAGTAACAATACATATTTCAGACAAACTAGACTTCAAACAAAAGACTGTAACAAGATATGAAGAAGGGCACTATATCATAATAAAGGGGACAATCCAACAGGATCTAACAATTGTAAATATCAATGGCCCCAACATGGGACCACACAAATATATAACAGTTAGTGACAAACATAAGGGAACTCACTGATAAGAATACAATAATAGTATGGGGATTTTAACAGTCTGCTACATCAATGGACAGATCATATAAACAGAAAATCAACAAGGAAGCAATGGCTTTGAATGACACACTGGATCAGATAGTATAATTATAAGGTATACTTGGAACATTCCATCCTAAAACAGAAGAATACACGTTCTTAAGTGCACATGAGACATTCTCCAGAATAGATCACACACTGGGTTACAAATCAGACTTCAGCAAATACAAAAAGACTGAGATCATACTATGCATGTTTTCTGGTAACAACACTACAAAATGTGAAGTCAACCACAAGAAAAAATTTGGAAAGACCACGAATAAGTGGAGCTACTAAACAAATGAACATGCTACTAAACAATGAGTGGGTCAACTGGGAAATAAAGGTAGAAATTTTAAAAATATATGGAAACAAATGAAAACGTTAACACAATGGCCCCCAAATCTTTGAGATGCAGCAAAAGTGGTCTTAAGAGGGAAGTATATAGCAATACGGGCCTACCTCAAGAAGCAAGAAAAATCTCAAACAACCTAACCTTACACCTAAAAGAGCTAGAAAAATAGCAACAAAGCTGAAAGCCAGCAAAGGGAAAAACAATAAGGATTAGCACAGAAATAAATAATATACAAACTATACAAAAGTTAGAACAGATCAATGAAACCAGGAGCTCATTCCTTGAAAAATTAATAAAATTGATAACCCCCCCGTCCAGACTTAGCAAAAGTAACAGGACCCAAATAAATAAAAATCACAAATGAAAGAGGAGAAATAAAATCCAAAACAAGAAAAGTGAAAACAATTATAAGAGAATATTGTGGAAAACTATATGTGACAAATTGGACAACTTAGAAGAAATGGATAAATTCCTAGAAACATTAACTACCAAACTGAAACAGGAAAAAATAAAAAAAAACTTGAACAGAACAATAACTAACAAAGAAATGGAATCACTAATCAAAAAACTCCAAACAGAAAAAATTCTAGGTTCAGGTGTCTTTACAGGTGAGTTCTATCAAAAATTTAAAGAACAGTTTATATTATTCTCCAACTATTCAAAAAAAAAAGAAAGGAAGGAAGGAAGGAATGGAGGAATGAAAGAAGGAAGGAAGGAAGGAAGGAAGGAAGGAAGGAAGGAAGGAAGGAAGGAAGGAGGAAGGAAGGAAGGAAGGAAGGAAGAAAATGAAGGAAAATTCCAAAAAAAGAAAGAAAGAAAGGAAGGGAGAAAGAAAGAAAATGAAGGAAAATTCCAAATGCATTCTATAAGGTCAGCATCACACTGTTACCAAAACCAGAAAAAAATATTCCACTGAAAAAGAAAACTACAGAACAATAACCCTGATGAACATGGGTACAAAAATTCATTTGGATAAAAATTGTATCCAAAAAGAGTCATTCACCATGATGAAGCGAGATTTATTCCTAGGTTGCAAGTTTGCAAGTGTGGTTCAATATTTGCAAATCAATCAATATGATACACCACATAAACAAAAAAAGAAGAAGAAAAAAAGGTAAGAGCCATATTGATCCTTTCAATAGATGCAAGAAGAGCATTTGGTAAAGTTCAACATCCATTCATGATAAAGACCCTTAGCAAAGTAGGTATAGATGGAACAAACCTCAACGTGATAAAGGTCAGATATGAAAAAGCCAGAGCTATTATCATCCTCAGTGGGGAAAAACAGAGCTTTTCCTCTATGGTCAGGAAAAAGACAGAGATGTCCACTCAAACCACTTTTATTTTACATAGTACTAGAAGACCTAGCCTCAGCAATCAGACAGCAAAAAGAAAGAAAAGGCGTCCAAATTGGTAAGGAAGAGGTAAAAATTTCACTATTTGCAGATGACAACATATTGCATATACAAAATCCAAAAGACTCTACCAAAAACAAAAATGCTAGAATGGATACACAAATTCAGTAAAGGGCAGGATTGAAAATCAACATACAGAAATCTGTTGCATTTCTATACATCAATAATGAAGCAGCAGAAAGAGAAATCAAGGAAACAATTCCATCTATACTTGAACCAAAAACCATAAGATAGCTAGGAATACACCTAACCAAATAGGTAAAAGATGTAAACTCTGAAAACCATAAACTACTGACGAAAGAAATTAAACTCTGAAAACCATAAACTACTGACGAAAGAAATTGAAGATGACACAAAGAAATGGAAAACCATCCCATGCTCATGGATTATAAGAACAAATATTATTAAAATGTCTATACTACCCAAAGCAGTCTACACATCCAATGCAATCCTTATCAAAACACCACCTGCATAATCCACAGAGCTAGAACAAACAATTCTAAAATTTGTATGCAACCACAAAAGTCCCCAAATAGTCAAAGTGACCTTGAAAAAGAAAAGCAAAGCTGGAGGCATCACAATTCTGGACTTCAAATTATAGTACAAAGTTGTAGTGATCAAGACATTATGGTACTGATACAGAAATAGACACATAGATCAGTAGAATGGAATAGAAAACCCATAAATGAACCCAGAACTATATGGTCAATTAATCTTCAAAAAGGCAGGAAAAAATATCCAATTGGAAAGACAGTCTTCAACAAATGGTGTTGTTAAAACTAGAAAGCAACATGCAAAAGAATGAAACTGGGCCACTTTCTTATACCATACACAAAAACTAATTAAAATGGATGAAAGACCACAAAGTGAGACAGGAAACCCTTAAAATCCTAGAGGAGAACAGAGGCAGTAACTTCTTTGACATCAGCAATAACACCTTCTTACTAGATATGACTACGGAGGCAAGGGAAACAGAAGTAAATATAAAGTATTGGGACTTCATCAAAATAAAAAGCTCTACACAGTGAAGGAAACTATAAAAAAAAACCTAAAATAAAATGGGAGAAGATATTGGTAAATGACATATCTGATAAAGGGTTAGTATACAAAATCTATAAAGTACTTATAAAACTCAATACCCCAAAATGAATAATCCAACAAAAATTATAAAATCCAATTAAAAATTGGGAAGAAGATGAATAGATAATTTTCCAAAGAAGACATACATGGGACACCTGGGTGGGTCATTTGTTTAAGCATCTGCCTTCAGTTCAGGTAATGAATTCAAGGTCTGGAGATCGAGTCCCACATCGGGCTTTCTGCTCAGTGGGGAACCTGCTTCTCCCTTTGTCTGCTGCTCCCATTGCTTTTGCTCTCTCTCTCCCTCTCTCTGACAAATAAATAAATAAAAATCTTTTTAAAATAAATAAAAAAAGAAGACATACAGATGGCCAACAGACACATGAAAAGATGTTCAGCATCACTCCTCATCATGGAAATGCAAATCAGAACTACAATGAAATATCACTTCACACTAGTCAGAATGGCTAAATTTAGCCATACAACAAACAACAGGTGTTGGCGAGGATGTGGAGAAAGGGGATCCCTCTTGTACTGCTTGTTGAATTGCAAACTGGTGCAGCCATTGTGGAAAACACTATGGGGTTTCCTCAAAAAGTTAAAAATAGAACTACCCTATGATTAAGCAATTGCACCTCTAGGTATTTATCCAAAGAATACAAAAATACTAATTCAAAGTGATACATGCACACTGATGTTTATAGCAGCATTATCTTCTCTCTCTCTCTCTCTCTCTCTCTATATATATATATATATATATATATCTACACAATATACATATTCCTTTTCATATATATAAATAAAATAAAAAGAATATTTTGCCATTTTCAATGATGTCGATGGAGCTAAAGTGTATTATGTTAAGCAAAATAAGTCAGAAAGACAAATACCATATTATTTTACTCATATGTGGAATTTAAGAAGTAGAACAAATGATCATGAGGGGGAAAGAGAGGCAAACTGAGAAACAAACTGTTAATTATAGGGAGTAGTCTGATGGTTGCCAGAGGGGAGGTGGGTGGGAGGATGGGTTTAATAGGTGATGGGGATTAAGGAGTACACTTGTGGTGAGCACCAGCTATTGTATTTAAGTAATGAGTCAATAAATTGTACACCTGAAGCTAATATTACATTGTACATTAACTAACTAGAATTTAAATAAAAACTCAAAAAAAATTTTTTAAGTGCCGTCTTCTTTATTTTATAAAAGCTTTTAACAGTGTGAAATTTCAATCAGGTTTTTCTTTGTTTTCTTTTGTCTTTTCATTGAAAAAAAGAACTAGTGCTTTACTAACAGCAACTAAAATTAAAACAACAAAATGCTCCATTTGGCTTCAAATTAAGAAGACATTAAATTTGTTTTTGAAAGTAGCAACATATGGGATGCCTAGGTGGCTCAGTGTTAAGTGTCTGCCTTCAGCTCAGGTTATGATCCCAGAAGAGTCCCACAGTGGCTCCTTGCTCAGCAGGGAGCTTGCTTCTCCCTCGGCCTGCAGCTCCCTTTGCTTGTGCTCTCTCTCTCTCTCTGACAAATAAAGTCTTTTAAAAAAAAGTAGCAACATTTCAACTATCTTACAGATACTGTTGGTAACAGCTTCTGCTTTATTTAGTTTTATAGCCCAGAATTTTTTTTTCTCCTATTAGTAGCTCAAATAAATTAGCCTAATGTGAAATCTCCTTCCTTGACCTTAGGAGAAGTAAAGTGGGAAAACAGGTTGAGTAAAAAGGAATACATTGAGGACCAAAACCCTTAAGGGCTCAGATTGCCTTGTCTAAGACTGATCATTTAGTTTGGTATAAGAACATTTCTACTGAAAATCATTGGTGTCAAGACTGAGAAAGTCTTTTTGAATAGAGATTCAATTATATTAATATTAAAATTAAATCTTTGTACAAGTTGTAAACTTTAATTTGGAATCAAATGGCTGACGTCTGCTAGCAACAGCCAAGATGCTACAGAGAGCCCAGATTTATTTCTGTAAGCAGATATTATCATTATAGTATGAATTCTATGACTTCACACAGGCCAATATTCAGCAGGTAATAAGATTATGGGATACATGATATATTCTTCTTATGATATCTCATCTATTAATTGGCTAAAAAGCATCTTGTGGTATTTTTAGAATCTTCTCTTAGATGGACAAATTTGGAGAAGCAAGACAGTAGATTTAGGAAGATTCTAAAGTAGACAGTGGAAGCCAGAACATGTAAATATAATGTCAGAGGACTAAAGCAGTAGAAATTAGAGGCCACAATCAGAGAGTCCTGGGAGCAGTTCACGAGGACTGAATACTTGTATAACTTACGTTTGTTCAATCTGTACATCACCCAGGATATTAAATAGCAGACCTTGGCCTCAGTCTTTATAAGCTGCACTTTTCATTATGTCACAAGTTAATACCCCAAAATATGAAGAACTGGAGTATTGACAGGGATAGGGGAATAAAAGAGATGCCCAGTTCCCGAATGTAAGGGATATAACTGACGACCAAGATCAGATCAGGCATAACAGCCTGCCTGCCTTGATGCTATTTGACTAGATTCCAGCTACTAAACTGATCTTAAAGACAAACAAACAAACAGAGCAAAACAAAACTTCAGAGAATTAACTAGAACATCCTAGCAGAGTTTTTTTTAAGACTTTATTTTATTTATTTATTTGACAGACAGAGATCACAAGTATGTAGAGAAGCAGGCGGGGGGGTGGGGGAAGCAGGCTCCCTGCTGAGCAGAGAGCCTGATGCAGGGCTCGATCCCAGGACCCTGAGATCATGACCTGAGCCTGAAGGCAGAGGCTTTAACCCACTGAGCCACCCAGGAGCCCCCAGACTATTGTTTAATAGAAAGAGGAACTAAGGAATTTTCCACTTCCTTAAGTTTTGTCCTCTTAAACTGTAACACCCTTATTTCCCTTTTGACCTTGAAACCTCTAAGCCAAATGCACAAATAAACATAACTGCTTTGATCTCTGACTCATTTAGGAAATAATACTTTTACCAGAAATTTAGTGTCTTTTTTTTCTTTATATATATTTACCGCTAGACAGACCTTCCACCCTTCCCCAACACCCAACCTAGAAAACCTTGATTATTCACTGATATTCATTAGAAAATTAGAGCCATGTCTTTGGGGGAAAACGTTGACCTCAAGGCATAATGAAATCCCAGTTTCCCCCTTGTCCTCCTCTTTCCAGGTATATCATAAGAAAGAACCATCATGTGCCCCCTCCCCACTGCGGGCCAACCCCCCCCCCTTTCCAGGCTTGCTTCTACTTGGCTTTTTTTCCCTTCCACACACTGTCTGCCTGGGGAGTGCATAGAGTAGGCTTTCTTTATTGTATACACAAGCCCTATTTAAATCACTGAGGGCCCTAACAAGACTCCAGGCCTCATTCCCAGTCCCCATTTGCATTTTAAGCAGCTTTGGCAGTTGTGATGAGGAACTCTCCATCAGAACTATAGGCCTCTGTATTTGCTTGTATGACTTATGTTTGATGTTTGTTCTCTTGAACATAGACTGGAATGTTGAATGACAGGCCTGGGCCCTCTAGTCTTTATATTCCAGTCTCTCCATTATGGCAAGAGTCAGCAGAGCTAAACCTGCGCACAGTTTTATGGCCATAAAATCATAAAAAGTGTGTTTGCTTAGTAATGAGGAGTTTTCAGTTTTCCAGTATGTAATTTCTTTTAGAAAATCGGGGAGCAGATACTTCTGCTTCTTTAACATACTCCTGCTTCTTGCTGGCTGCCTGATATTCATCAGTATAATCTTTAAAGAGGTGTATTTGGAGGATAGAGTAACGAGATTTGGATGAAAAAGTCTTAATTAGGAGTACTGTAGAGTCCCAATTGCACAAAAAAAGAACTCAAACCCCAAATTGAGGGTCATGACATAACTAACGTCTACATAAAGGCAAGGTTATTGTAATAAATATATTTGTGGCTTCTCATTGGGTTCCTCAGAAAGGACACTACCAAAATAGCTATGTTCAAAGGATTTGTTCTTTCAAAAACAGAAAAAAAGAATGAGACCTCATAGAATTATAAAATGGATGGGACCTTAAAAGTTTGGCTCAACTTCCTCTGTAGCTGCCTAGTGAATAGTGTTTTGCCCAAAGTTCACAGTCGGTTACCAGGAAAAGGAGTCTGGAAGCCTATGTTTCCTCATTTCTTTCTACTACAGTCTGCCACCTCCTGGGTTTAGTGTCTTCTCTGACCCAGCTGTTATTGATAATTAAGCTTATATTCCTCTTCCACAAAAACATTTTCACAGAACATCAAACAAAAATAACTTAAAAAAATCCTTTGCCAGTGCTAAATTATTTCTTCTTTTCATATTCAGTTTTTTCTCTTCAGGAACTTTCTCTTGGTATAGACTTTTTGTTGTTGTTGTTTTGTTTTGTTTATTCCATCAGAATTCAGAAGTCTATAATCTGTATGAAAGGTTCTTTTTATTTTTAACAGCATTTGGTTCAACATGACTGATATTCATATCTTGGCACACACACACACACAGTGGCTAATGACAAGAAATGAACAGGTGTGAAGGATGGTCTTTAGAATCTGTATTCTGGTCTTCAGGTGGATCCAGCAACACACTGCGATAATTTACTCTGGGTCACAGTGAGCATAGGTGCTGCAATCATCTCTTAATGTCCATTTAATATTAATCTGTCTGTAGTTCCCACCTAGAAAACATCTGGGATTTCCCCCCTCACCCTTCGCTCACCTTTTCACACCGCTTTGCTCTTATCCCCACAGAGCCTGCTGCCTCCCTTTCTAGGTTAGAAAATTCTGACAGCATAGTGACTACATGAAAGCAGCTCTCATCACGTTAGCCTTGGCCTGAGGGTGTCTTCTAAAGCTTCATTACTCTGACAGTAATTGGTTGATATCATAAAATCAGCATAGTAATTCAAAGCTTTTCTTTGAATCTTCACTGTGCACCTCTTTATTACTGAGTTGTAACAGCAATTTTCAGAGTAGAAAGTGTTTTTGGTTTATGTGGTTGTAGTTTTTCATGCCTGATTAATGAAGGAGATTGTATAAATCATTTTTTGCCCCTTTACCTGCCCTATGGTTGTATTTTTAAAAGACCCGGTGACAAGAGTATTTTTTGAATGGAAAGACTATAAAAATGTCAGAACACTTGACATAAAATTGACGTATTATGTGATAGTATTTCTAGTAGAAACCAGGACCGCATTCATCATTTTAAAAAACCTCCCTAAGTTCCATGCTATATGTTAAGGAAACCATCACCCTCTAGTCACACTGCAGATTATCACTCCTAATCAGAGGTGGGCAACCTAAAAAAAAAAATACTGCTGTGAAGAAATGAGTTTTGCCAAACAAGGGATACTGGGGACAAACAAAGACAGCAAACCCTCTAGTCAGGACCCCTCTTGTGCCCTCAGTTTTGTCTTTTACAAATTGAAGAATTGGGTCTATAAATCTATACTTCTTTGGTATAGTTCACTTTTTTTCCTCAATCCAAAAAGTCTCTGTAGCTGCTCTGTTTGCTGGACTTCAGCAATAATTTTTTACTAGAATGGTGACTGGTTTTGCCTAGTAGGTCTCTGATTATCTCAGAAGGCAGTGTGAAATGTTTAGGAGGAAAAATGTACAAAATTAATTCAAAATTATTTGAACTGTAAGTAGGAACCAATAGCATTGAACTGTAAGTAAGAACCAACAACACCCTTTTGTAGGGTTGTGAGGAGTGTTAGGAAATTAGACAATATTTTCCCTCTTCCTAAACTTCATATCCAATCACCCACCATATTCTGCCAAGCCCTCTCAGAGAGCATCTTTCACACCCATTCCTTTATATTTATAGCACTGTCATCCTCACCACAGCCTCTTACCAGTTCAGTCTCACTTTACTTTGAAAGCCTCTTGAGTGTTCTCTCTGCCTGTTCCTGTCCATCTTTGGCTCTGTCATAATATCAATCTTTCAAAAATACAGCTTATTTAAAAGAAAAAACGAAAACATCTTAAGTGGTGCTCCAATGCTTCCAGGAAAAAAAGCAAACACTTTTTGTCTTAAAGTTAAAATCACCTCACTTTGGCCCCAACTTCCCTTCAGTAGCTTTAGCTCCTCACACATATCCCTTTATCGACTATTCCCTAAACACAGCTTGGTCTACACTGCTACCACCAAGTTTTTTCAGTCTTTGTATCACCTTGGGAATACTCAACTTTATTCTCTTCACCTCAGTAACTTCTAGCCATGCCTCCAATTCTGTCAAATCTCACCTTTTTCTTAAGCCTTTCCAAGCCATTAAGCCTGTCTCTGGATTTCTTTAGCAATTATTCATTTGGTCTTGAATCTTCAACTTCTTTATTTCTTAATAAATTATTTATTTGAAAATTTTCATTATAGAAAACAGTAAAACATGAAATATTTAAGAAATGAGTAGAGAGATAGGGTGGAGAAACTGATCCAGAATTCTAGGTCCCTAAATGGAAAACTTACTGTTTTTGATAATGTTGGTTTTGTCCCCCACCCCTGTATCATCACTTATGAGCTTGAGGACCTTGAATATTTCAGTCATGTTGTTGGTATATTTTCATAGCCGACAGCATTTTTTTCAATTAATGTTTCATAAGTATTTTTTTTCCATTTTGGTACCACCTTTACACAGATTGTTTTTAATAGTCTTATAACAACCTGTAATACACATACATCATATTTTACTCATGATTTCCCTTATTATTAGGTACTTGAGTTGCCTCCTCTATTCTTTTGTTATTATAAATAATGTTTTGATTAATATTTTTTGGGATACAAATTCTTGGCATTTAGATGATTTCCTGAAAATAAATTTTTAGGAATGAGGTTTTTGAGGAAAAGAGTATGCATGTTGTCACGGCTCTTATGTCACCAGCAATTTAAGACAGCTCTAATTTTATGCACACATTAATTTTGTGTATTATCCCCTAATTTTGTAGTTTTGTAATATTCAAAATAATATTTATTTGTGGGTTTTTTTTTCTATTTCTCTATACATTGTCATAACAAGGCTGAACATTTTTCACAGGTAGATTTTTACATGTTATATTTGTTGCATATTTTCTTGATCCATTATTTACTTTTTTTAAGTTATATTTTAATGTATAGAAATTTTACATCTCTGCGGAGTTCAGTATGCCACTATGTCAGCCTTTATTCATTCTTAGCCCTCAAAGTTATTCTCTAATCTACTTCCTTTGTCAACTCTTACATTGCTATGTTATAATATTGTTTTAGTCTATTTTTGTTTGACTATTCTCGATCTAGATTGTAAACTCTCTAAACTCAAGGATTCTATTTTATGCTATAGGCAGAGTGGGAAGAGGACTGACTTATGATTTCAAAAACTTGTACTTGAATCCACATAATTGTTATGTAACTTTAAATATATCAATGTATTTCTTTTGGCTTCTACAAAACTGACTTCCCCTCTGCTTTTTTTCATAACTTATTAGGAGTGGCAAGTATACTTATATGCATATGAAAATTTTATTAATGGCAATGCATCATTAAAAGAATCAATTGTAATTATTCATGTGACCAACAGTGCCTAGCACACTGCTGCCTTGGTAAAAGATTCTTAGTAAAATTGTTTAATTAGGGCTTTGTGGAGAGATCATTAATTAAGTAAAAGAAAAGAGAAATAAGTCACTGTACTAGATGCTCACGTTAACAGGATTACTATTTAATCTAAATTTTCTAGTATAAAATTAGTTGCAAATGTTATATTTTATTGTATGATATATCTTTGATTTGGGAAATGTGGTAGTTTTGACAATTGTACAATATGCCAAAAGGCATAAGGTGGCAGAGTGGATAAAAAAAATAAGACCAACCAATATGCTGCCCCAAAGAGAATCATTTCAGACCTAAAGACACCTGCAGACTGAACATGAGGGGATGAAAAAGTATTTATCATGCAAATGGATCTCAAAAGATACCAAGGGTAGCCATACTCATATCCAACAAAATGGGCTTTAAAACACAGATTATAAAAAGATACAAAGAAGAACACTATAAAGGGGACAATCCAGTAAGAAGACATAACAATCATAAATATTTATTTATCCAATATGAGACCACCCAAGTACATAAAACAGTTAATAACAAATATAAAGGAACGAATTGAGGGGCACCTGAGTGACTTAGTTGGTTAAGCATCTGCTTTTGGCTCAGGTCATGATCCCTGGTTCCTTGGATTGGATTCCCTGCTCAGCCGGGAGTCTACTTCTCCTTCTCCCTCTGCTCCTCTCCTCTCCTCTGCTCCTGCTGTCTCACTGGCAAATAAATAAATAAATAAAATCTTTTAAAAAGATTTAAAAAGATTGAGAGTGTTATTAATAATAGTAGGGAACTTAAACAGCCCACTTACATCATTGTGCCAATCATTTAAACAGAAAAGCAACAGTGACACAATGACTTGAGATGACACACTGGACCAGATGGACTTGCCAGATATACTCAGAACATTCTATCCTAGAACAGCAGAATACACATTCTTCTAAAGTGCACATGAGTCATTCTTCAGAAGAGATCACATACTAAATTATATAACAGACCTCAGCTATTACAAAAAGGTTGGGATCATACCATCCATCTTTTCTAATAACAACACTATGGAATGTGAAGTCAACCACAAGAAAAAAAAAATGCAACGACCACAAATAAATGCAGGTTAAACACTATGCTACTAAACAATGAGTGGATTACCCAAGAAATTAAGGAAGGAATTAAAAAAATACAACAAACAAATGAAAATGAAAACACAATGGCCCCCAAATCTTTGGGATGCAGCAAAAGTGGCCTTAAGAGGGAATTATATAGCAATACAGGCCTACCTCAAGAAGCAAGAAAAATCTCAAACAACCTAGCCTTACACCTAGAGGAGCCAGAAAAAGAACAATAAATGAAGCCTAAAACCAAGAGAAGGAAGAAGATAATAAAGATTAGAATAGAAATAAATGATATAGAAATTTATGAAACAATAGAACAGATTAATGAAACCAGGAGTTGGTTCAATGATAAGATCAATAAAATTGATAAACATCTAGTCACTTATCAAGAAAAAAGAGAGAGGACTCAAATAAATAGAACCACAAAAGAGAAAGGAAAAATAACAATCAACACCACAGAAATACAAACAATTTTAAGACAATGTTAGGAAAAACTATATGCCAGCTAATCAGACAGCATGGAAGAAATGGATACATTACTAGAAATATATAAACTCCCAAAAATAGAAAAAGAAAAAAATGGAAATAGAAAGTTTGAACCACCTATTACTAACAAGGAAAATGACTCAGTAATCAAAAAACTCCCAATAAACAAAAATGCACATGGCTTCACAGGCAAATTCTATCAAACATTTAAGGAAGAGTTAATATCTATTAGTCCCAAACTATTCCAAAATATAGAAGAAGAATGAAAACTTCCAAATTCATCCTATGAGTCCAGCAATATCCTAGTACCAAAACCAGGTAATGACACTACGTGTGCGTGCGCGCATGCACACACACACACACACACACACACACACACACACACACAGATGGAACCACAGGTTGCTATCTTTGATGAACACAGATTCAAAAATCTTCAACAAAGAACTAGCAAACACAATCCAATAATACTTAAACAATGTGGTACATCACATTAAACGTGAAAGAATAAAAAACATATGATCCTTTCAACAGATGCACAGAAATAATTTGACAAATTACAACATCCATTCATGATTAAAAAAAAGCCCTCAACAATGTAGGTTTAGAGGGAACATACCACAACACATACTCCTTACATGAAAAAACACATAGCAAACATCATAATCATTAGGATGAAATTACCGCTAATGTCAGGAGCAAGACAAAGATGTCAATTCTCACCACTTTTATTCACTCTGGGATGTGAAGTTCTAACCATAGCAACCAGAAAACAAAAAGAAAAAAAAAAAATTTAAAATAGTACAGGGGAAGTAAAACTTACACTATTTGCAGATGATATGATTCTGTAACTACAAAACCCTAAAGACTTTACCAAAAAAAACCACTAGAATTAATAAGTGAGTTCAGTAAAATTGCAGAATATAAAATCAAAGTACAAAAATGTGTGACATTTTTATATACTAATAATGAAGCAGAAGAAAGAGAAATTAAGGAATCAATCCCATTTATACCAGCACCAAAAATAACAAAACACCTAAGAAGAAACTTAACCAAAGAGATGAAAGACCTGTACCCTGAAATAAAAAACACTGGTTAAATAAATTGAAGATGACACAAAGAAATGGGAAGATATACCATGCTCATGGATTGGAAGTTAAAATGTCTATACTACCCATAGTAATCTACACATTTAATGCAATTCTTATCAAAATACCAACAGCGGGAGAGACAAGATGGCGGGGAACTAGGAGGATGCTCTGGTTCAACCTGTCCCCTAAAGTGACCTGATTACCTACCAAGGAACTCTGATCACTCATGAAATCAGCCTGAGATCAAAATTCTACTCGTCAGGATCTCTATGGGGGCAGAAGACGCCAGTGGGATGTCAGGATCTCTACGGGGGCAGAAGACTCCAGTGGGCAGGTAAAGCCGAGCAGGAACACCGGACTGGTATCGGAAGATAAACAAAAGGGGGAGGGAGCCACCAGAGGAGACGCATTGGGAAGTAATACCCCAATACGAGAGTCCCCTAAGACTGGGGACCAGCATTAACTTAAAGACTGATAAATAGCACTCAAAAAGAGAAAAGATCATAGGGTGAAATTGTGGGAATTGGAACTGTTAGGGACAGGGGCTTAAGTCCCCCACAGAGGGCAGACAGCCCTGGCGCTGAGCCAGAGAGAGTGCAGCAGAGAAACCAGTTCCTGGTCGCTGAGCTGCGAGGAGACCTCCTAAGGGCGTTTGGCATGTGGCAGGGAGTGGGACCCTCCCGGAGCAGAAACAGACTTTTACAGTGCCCACGAGTGTGCCGCGTCACGCTAGCAGAGCCTGAGACGTGCTCCACCCCCTCCCCTGAGAGAGGCGCGCAGGCACCAGCAGGGGGATCTTTAGGACCCAGAAAGTCTGATCGCTCTCAGCTCCGGCCAGCAGGAAAATCTCTGTGTGCCTTCCCTGCTTGGAACCTCTCTGGGGGTCTGGAGCTGCCCAGACAGCTGCCACTTGTGGTTTTGAGTACAAGCAGGACACACAGGTGCCCCCAGAGATCGCAGCTGGGAACCTGCTCTGCAGCACCCAGAGGGGAACGGACTGGGGCTTCTCTCTGGGAGGGAGGTCTGGGTGCAGTTTGCTTTCCTCTAAACCTCCAAGAACCATCCGGAGCTGCCAAGGGGGGAGAGAAAACAAAGGAACAGACATAAAAACCTCCAGAGAACAAAAGCCTAAAGGCCCGGTTTC
>PISX010033542.1:0-14973 GCA_004024625.1 Mellivora capensis | reverse complement strand
GACATGGGGAGATGGAGAGGAGAAGGGAGTTGAGGGAAATTGGGAGGGAGATGAACCATGAGAGACTATGGACTCTGAAAAATAACCTGAGGGTTTTGAAGGGGCGGGGGGGTGGGAGGTTGGGGTAGCCTGGTGGTGGGTATTGTGGAGGGCACGCATTGCATGGAGCACTGGGTGTGGTGTAAAACTATGAATTCTGTTACGCTGAAAAGAAATTTTAAAAAATTTTTAAAAAAGAGTATGTGAATAAGTCAAGCAGAATGAGTTAATTATCATATGGTTTCACTTATTTGTGGAGCATAACAAATAACACAGAGGACATGGGGAGATGTAGAGGATAAGGGTGTTGAGGGAAATTGGAAGGGGAGGTGAACCATGAGAGACTATGGACTCTGAAAAACAACCTGAGGGGTTTTGAAGGGGCAGGGAGGTGGGAGGTTAGGGGAACCTGGTGGTGGGTTTTAGGGAGGGCATGTATTGCATGGAGCACTGGGTGTGGTGCAAAAACAATGAATACTGTTACGCTGAAAAGAAATAAAAATAAATTTAAAAAAATAATAATAAATTAAAAAATAATTTTTAAATAAATTTTTAAAAAATAAATAAAATAAATAAAATTTATGTTTCACTTATTTGCGGACCATAACAAATAGCACGGAGGACATGGGGAGATGGAGAGGAGAAGGGAGTTGAGGGAAATTGGGGGGGAGATGAACCATGAGAGACTATGGACTCTGAAAAATAACCTGAGGGTTTTGAAGGGGCGGGGGGTGGGAGGTTGGGGTAGCCTGGTGGTGGGTATTGTGGAGGGCACGCATTGCATGGAGCACTGGGTGTGGTGTAAAACTATGTATGAATTCTGTTACGCTGAAAAGAAATTTAAAAAATTTAAAATTTTTTTTTATTTTTTTAAAAAAATCACTAATAAAATAAATCAATCAATCAATAAATAAATAAAAGAGTATGTGACCACCAAGCTGGCACTATGAGAAATATTAACGGGGTTTATATAAAGGAAGAAAGAACCCAAGAGTGTCATAAAACAGAAAATTACAGAGACAATCTATAGAAACAAGGACTTCACAGGCAACATGATGTCAATAAAAACGTGTCTTTCAATAATCACTCTCAATGTGAATGGCCTAAAGACACCCATAAAATGGCACAGGGTTGCCGATTGGATAAAATGGTAGGATCTGTTCATATGTTGTCTACAAGAGACCCATTTGGAACCTAAAGATACATTCAGACAGAAAGTGAAGGGTTGGAGAACCATCTTTCATGCCAATGGGCCTCAAAAGAAAGCTGGGGTAGCAATTCTCATATCAGGTAAATTATATTTTAAACTAAAGACTGTAGTCAGAGATACAGAAGGACACTACATCATTCCTAAAGGGTCTATCCACCAGGAAGATCTAACAATTGTAAATATATCTGCCCCTAACATGGGAACAGTCAACTACATAAGCCAACTCTTAATTAAAATAGAGTCATACTGATATGAATATATTAATAGCAGAGAATCTTAACACACTACTCTCAGTAATAGAGAGATCATCCAAGCAGAAAATCAATAAAGAAAGCAAGAGCTTTGAATCACACATTGGACTAGATGGATCTCATAGATAGATACAGAACATTCCACCCTAAAATAACAGAATACTCATTCTTCTCAAGCACACATGGAACTTTCTCCAGAATAGACCACACACAGGGTCATGAATCGGGGCTCAACTGATACCAAAAGACTGAGATTATTCCCTGCATATTCTCAGACCACAATGCTTTGAAACTAGAATCAACCACAAGAAAATGTTTGGAAGGGATTCAAACACCTGGAAGCTAAAGACCACCCTGCTCAAGATCATTCACATCAACCAGGAAATCAAAGAAGAACTTAAATAATTCATGGAAACCAATGAGAATGAAGACACATTGGTCCAAAACCAATGGGATATGGCAAAGGCAGTCCTAAGGGGGAAATAAATAACCATCCAAGCCTCACTCAAAAAAACTGAAAAATCCCAAATACACAAACTCTCTTTACACCTCAAAGAACTGGAAAATCAACAACAAACTAAACCAATCCCATGCACAAAAAAGGACATAATTAAGGTTAGAGCAGAGATCGATGAGTTAGAAACCAGAGATACAGTAGAACACATCAAGAAAACTACAAGCTTGTTCTTTGAAAGAATTAATAAGGCCAATAAGCCACTGGCCAAACTAATCCAAAAGAAAAGAGAGAGGACCCAAATTAATAAAATTATGAATGACAGGGGAGAGATCACGACTAACACCAAGGAAGTAGAAACAACAATCAGAAATTACTATCAACCATTATATGCCAATAAGTTAAGCAACATGGAAGAAATGGATGCATTCATAGAAACCTATAAACTTCCAAAACTGAATCAGGAAGAAATTGACAACATCAATAGACCAATATCTATTAACAAGATTGACGCAGTGATCAAAAGCCTCCCAAAAACAAGAGCCCAAGGCCTGACAGATTCCCTGGAGAATCCTACCTACATACCTGAAGATATAATACCTATTATCCTGAAGATGTTTCAAAAAATAGAAACAGGAGGAAAAACCCCAGACTCTTTCTTTTTTTTTTTTTAATTTTATTTATTTATTTGACAGAGAGAGATCACAGTAGACAGAGAGGCAGGCAGAGAGAGAGAGGGAAGCAGGCTCCCTGCTGAGCAGAGAGCTCCATGCGGGACTCCATCCCAGGACCCCGAGATCATGACCCAAGCCGAAGGCAGCGGCCTAACCCACTGAGCAACCCAGGCGCCCTGACCCCAGACTCTTTCTATGAAGTCAGCATTACCTTTATCCCCAACCCAGACAAAGACCCCATCAAAAAGGAGAATTTCAGACCAATATCCCAATGAATATGAATGCCAAGATTCTTAACAAGATACTAGCTAATAGGATCCAACAGTACCTTAAAAAGATTATCCAGGGCGCCTGTATGGCTCAGTGGGTTAAGCTTCTGCCTTCAGTTCAGGTCATGATCTCAGGGTCCTGGGATTGAGCCCCACATTGGGCTCTCTGCTCAGTGGGGAGCCTGCTTCCCCCTCTCTCTCTGCCTGACTCTCTGCCTACTTGTGATCTCTGCCTGTCAAATAAATAAATAAAACCTTAAAAAATTCATTTAAATAAAAAAGATTATCCACCATGACCAGGTGGAATTTATCCCTGGGATGCAAGAGTGGTTCAACATTCACAAATCAATCAATATGATAGAAGAAATCAATAAGAGAAAAGAGAAGAACCACATGGCCTTCTCAATTGATGCAGAAAAAGCATTTGACGAGATATGGCATTCTCTCCTGATTAAAACTCTTCAAAGTATAGGGATAGAGGGAATATTTCTCAAATTTATAAAATTTATCTATGAAAAACCGACAGCAAATATCATCCTCAATGGGGAAAAGCTGACAGCCTTCCCTTTGAGATCAGGAATATGACAAAGATGTCCACTACCACCACTGTTGTTGAACATAGTACTAGAAGTCCTAGCAACAGCAATCAGACAACAAAAAGAAATAAAACATATTCAAATTGGCAAAGAAATATCAAACTCTCTGTTTGCAGGTGACATGATACTTTATATGGAAAACCCAAAAGACCCCACCCCCAAAATACTAGAACTCATAGAGCAATTCAGAAATGTGGCAGGATACAAAATCAATGTAAGAAATCAGTTACTTTCTTATATACAAACAATGAAAATATGGAAAGGGAAATTAAAGAATCGATTCCATTTACTATAGCACCAAGAACCATAAGATACCTGGGAATAAACCTAACCAAAGAGGTAAAGGATCTGTACTTGAGGAACTACAGAACACTCATGAAAGAAATTGAAGAAGACACAAAAAGATGGAAGAGCATTCCATGCTAATGGATTAGAAGAATAAACATTGTTAAAATGTCTATACTGCCTAGAGCAATATATACTTTCAATGTCATTGCAATAAAAATTCCATCAGCATTTTTCAAAGAGCTGGAACAAACAATCCTAAAATTTGTATGGAACCAGAAGCGACCCTGAATTGCTAAGAAAATGTTGAACAAGAAAAACAAAACTGGGGACATCACGTTGCCTGATTTCAAGATTTACTATAAAGCTGTGATTATCAAGACAGCATGGTACTGGCACAAAAACAGATACATAGACCAATGGAACAGAGTAGAGTCCAGATATGGACCCTCAACTCTATGGTCAAATAATCTTCGACAAAGCAGAAAAAATATATACAGCGGAAAAAAGACAGTGTCTTCAAGAAATGGTGCTGGGAAAATTGGACAGCTATATGTAGAAGAATGAAACTCAACCATTCTCTTACACCATACACAAAGATAAACTCTAAATGGATAAAAGACCTCAACATGAGACAGGAATCCATCAGAATCCTAGAGGAGAACATAGGAAGTAACCTCTTGGACATTGGCCTCAGCAACTTCTTTCAAGATATGTCTCCAAAGGCAAAGGAAACAAAAGTGAAAATGAACTTTTGGAACTTCATCAAGATCAAAATCTTCTGCACAGCAAAGAAAACAGTCAACAAAACAAGGAAGCAAACCACTGAATGGGAGAAGATATTTGCAAATGACAGTACAGTCTAAGGACTTATATCCAAGAACTATAAAGAACTCCTAAATTCAACACACAAAAAAACAGATAATCATGTCAAAAAATGGGCAGAAAGGGATGCCTGGGTGGATCAGTTGGTTAAGTGGCTGCCTTTGGCTCAGGTCATGATCCCAGCGTCCTGGGATCGAGTCCCACATCAGGCTCCTTTCTCGGCAGGGAGCCTGCTTCTCCCTCTGCCTCTGCCTGCCACTCTGTCTGACTGTGCTCGCTCCCTCTCTCTCCCTCTCTCTCTCTCTGACAAATAAAAAATAATAAAAATAATAATAAAATTTTTTTTAAAAATAAAATGTTTAAAAAAATGGGCAGAAGACATGAAGAGACAGTTCTCTAAAGAAAACATACAAATGTCTAAGAGACACATGAAAAAAATGTTCATCATCATTAGCCATCAGGGAGGTTCAAGTCAAAACCACATTGAGATGGTTCTTCTTTACTCATCTGGTAAAGCTGATGGGAACTCTGTAAGCAAGGTATCAGGCTGATATTTCCAAAGAGGCTTTATTGGACCCATAAAGTCAACCTTAGTTCCTCAAACTGTCTGGTCATATCTGAGTGTGTGCAGGTCAAAACCACATTGAGGAACCTTTCACCAGTTCACAATGGCCAAAATTAAGAAGACAGTAAACAAGTGTTGGAGAGGATGTGGAGAAAGGGGAACCCTCTTACACTGTTGGTGGGAATGCAAGTTGGTGCAGCTACTTTGGAAAACAGCGTGGAGTCTCCTTAAGACATTAAAAAATAGAGCTACTCGGAGTGCCTGGTTGGCTCAGTGGGTTAAAGCCTCTGCCTTCAGCTCAGGGTCCTGGGATCGAGCCCCACATGGGGCTCTCTCCTCAGCAGGGAGCCTGCTTCCCCCTCTCTCTCTCTGCCGCCTCTCTGCCTACTTGTGATCTCTGTCTGTCAAGTAAATAAATAAAATCTTTAAAAAAAAATAGAGCTACTCGATGGCCCTGCAATTGCACTACTGGGTATTTACCCCCAAAATACTGATGTAGTGAAAAGAAGGGCCTATGTACCCCAATGTTCATAGCAGCAATGGCCACAGTTGCCAAACTGTAGAAAGAACCAAGATGCCTTTCAATGGACGAATGGATAAAGAAGATACGGTCCATATATGTGACGGAGTTATTATGCGTCCATCAGAAAAGATGAATACCCAACTTTTCTATCAACATGGATGGGTCTGGAAGAGATTATGCTGAATGAAATAAGTCAATCAGAGGGAGTCAATTATCATGTGGTTTCACTTAGTTGTGGAGCATAAGTAATGACATGGAGGACATTGAGAGAGGAGGAAATCAGAGGGGGAGGCAAACCATAAGAGACTATGGACTCTGAGAAACAAACTGAGGGTTTTGGAGGGGAGGAGGTGGGGGGTTGGGTGAGCCTGGTGGTGGGTATTTTGGAGGGTATGTATTGCATGGAGCACTGGGTGTGGTGCATAAACAATGAATTTTGGAACACTGAAAATTAAATTAAATTAAATTAAATTAAAAGAGTCTGCCTTCTCCTGGAGTCATGATCTTGGGGTCCTGGGATCAAACCCTGTGTCCTGCACCCTGTTTTTCAAGGTGGGTGGGGTGGTGGTTTATTTCTCCCTCTCTCCCTCTGTCTGCCACCCCTCCTGCTTGTGCTCTCTCTCTAATAAATAAATATATTTTTTAAAGAATTCATGGGGGGACGCCTGGGTGGCTCAGTTGGTTAAGCAGCTGCCTTCAGCTCAGGTCATGATCCCAGGGTCCTGGGATCGAGTCCCACATCGGGCTCCTTGCTCGGCGGGGAGCCTGCTTCTCCCTCTGCCTCTGCCTGCCACTCTGCCTGTGCTCGCTCTCTCTCTCTCCCTCTCTCTGACAAATAAATAAATAAAATCTTTAAAAAAAAAAAAAAAAGAATTCATGGGGATGCCTGAGTGGCTCAGTGAGTTAATCATCTGCCTTCAGCTCTCATCATGTTTCCAGGTTCCTGGGATCAAGTTTAGCATTAGCTTCCTTGCTCAGCAGGGAGCCTGCTTCTCCCTCTGCCTGCCACTCTCCCTGCTTGCTCACCTTCTCTCTCTCTATCTGACAAATAAATAAATAAATAATCCTAAGAAAAGCACTCATGGATAAAACTCTTGATTACAGGTTTCTGATGACCTTAAGATCATAAATGACCTTGGCAAAAATTTCTGGAACTATTGAAAAACTATTCAAGCAGAATAAGAAGTAATACTATAGGACTGAATGAAATTGAGGATGGTAATTATACTTTTTTGATTTTTGTTTGAAATATTACTTTTTAAAGATGTTATTTATTTATTTGAGAGAGAGAGAGCACAAACAGGGGGAAGAGCAGAAAGAGAGAGCAGCAGACTCCCCACCCAGCAGGGAGACTGATCCAGGGCTTGATGACCTGAACCATAGGCAGACATTTAACTGACTGAGCTACCCAGGCATCCCCCAAAATTGACGACTTTTTTAAATGTTTTGTTTTTTCCAAATTTAAGAAAATTTTTTTCTCTTACAGCAATTTAACAAAATACACCTTTGTGAACAAACTGAATCATTGTACTTTCTCCTTACCTTAACCTTCCAGATTTTGTAAAATCTCAGTGAGTATTCTTATATTTTGTGGTAATATATTTTACTACATAAGTTCAATAAGAATATATTCTCCTTATAATAGGATACAATTAGAAACGCTGGTTATATTACCAAAACTAGAATATCATATCTGAGAAAGACCTGCATACACTCAGATATGACCAGACAGTTTGAGGAACTAAGGTTGACTTTATGGGGCCAATAAAGCCTCTTTGGAAATATCAGCCTGATACCTTGCTTACAGAGTTCCCATCAGCTTTACCAGATGAGTAAAGAAGCTCACTTTCTGGCAGGTGCTTGAACTTCAGTGTATGTTGGGGACCTTGAGAAAAGAAGAATTCACCCAAAACTATATGTGTTACGGTGAAGTCTTATGGCATATATTTGGCTTGGATCTGGCCTTGAAAAGCTATTAAAAGTTCAGTCTAGAGATTCCTTATGAAAATAACCAACAAAATTTTAAAGGGTCTATATGGCCAATCACTATTCTTTCTGTGCTTCTGCAAATAATCAGGACAAGTTGTTGGGCTTGTTTTTAAACCATACTTATTTTTCAAACAAATTAGTGTTAAGTTAGCTATCTTTGGTAAAAATTACAATAATTACAGAGAGATAATTGTTTCAATAACATCTTTGTAGATATTAGATTTTAACACTATCCATTTTAAACTGGACTAAATCCTGGTTTCTTCTAATGTCCTCCAATACCTGACTACACTTCAAATTAACATTTTCCGATTTTTCTCCCACTTTTCTGACTTGAAATCATTCAAGAACTTAAACTGTCCTTTATCCTGAAACCCTGAAAACTAAATATAAACAACTTGCTGTAAAGGAATTGCCATAATAGCTCATGCATAGACAATCTTTGACCCTTCCCTATGGGCCACTCAGAAGATCACCAGAGACATGATCTACAAACCAGTAAGATCTGTCAGATTGTCATTACCTGCCCTCATGTATGGGAATATGCTTCAAGTCTGACATCTAGAAGTCTTTGTAACTGGCAGCAATCAGAACTCAGAAACTTTCTTAACATTTGACCTAATCATTAACTATCAGTTTTCTTTTGTTTCCATAGAAATGTCGCTTACTTAATGCCTGATTACTTGAACCATAGGCCTAACTTTGAAGAGACACCTACATCCCTGCCTCCTGTAGTGAGTTTAATTAAGTTGACCTATTGTCAGAACCAAGAGACTGAATTGATAACATAAAATAACCTACTAGCTCAACTTTTAAGATGTAAAATTCCCTAGAAAGTTTCAGGCAATGAAACTGAGGGTTCAGTACAGGACTACCCCCCAGAATGTGCCACTTTGACATGTAGATTATTTTGAGCTAAAGGCACTTGAGATCCTGTGGGCTCAAGAGAAAATTTTGTTTCTCCCTTAATCACACAGAAGAATCTACATAGAGTGTCTTTCCCAGAAAAGGGTATTTAACAGAGATAAATTTTATCTGAGTGAACCATATGTGTGGTAAAGCAAACATCTGATGACTAAACTTCTACTCCTTATCACCCTTTGAAGTGCATTCCTTTCCTCTGAAATTCCAGACCCCTCCCCCCTTCTCCTTAGCTCAGAATGACATATTTACATCAGTTTGCCTGTCTTTGCAATTTCCATGCCTATGTGGATTCCTCATATATATGACTATTAAATTTAATTTTCTTCTGTTAATCTGTCTCGTGTCAATTTGATTCTTAGTCTAGCTAGAAGGACCCTTGAAGGGAGAGAAATTCTTGCAACACAATAAGGACATACGTGGGACTGGGGATCAGAGTAGCAAGCCATCTTTGAGAAAGCAAAATTACTACTGAAGCAGATGAAAGACATGGGTAGCTCCCAAATATGGTTAACATTTGAATTAAATATGTCTTTGACTCCAAAAATCATAAATAGGCACCACAGTAGAAACAACAGAAGAGAAGAATGCCCTTAGGGTTTTGGTCCCAGTTCTGAAAGGGGACAACAATTGATATCATAGAGCAACAGCTCCTCTCAGTGGACATAACACTTCTCCAGGTAGGGCCTCTCACACAGCAGACAGTGCATCAGCTGAAGGGCTGAGCTCAGAGCAGTAGGGCTGGTGATTATTCATGAGCCCTGGAAGTTAACCCTTTGCACTGGCAGCCAGGATGCTCTAATGGGATTAATTCTATGGTTCAAACAATAGAAAGCCAACAGGTGGATGATTATGAATAAACCCATGTGGGGTCAAGACATGAAAGATATTTGGGTCCATATGCAAGAGCCTATGGCAACCCTCACTGTTTTCCATGTCCCAGCTCATAAGGCATTGATGCCTCCTATCACGAAACTGATGCCTTAGCTTGGGCATAAGCCTTAGTTAGCTACTGACCCAGCAGGTTGAGTGCAGAGAAAGGATGGCTGTTGAAATGCCCTAGTGAATTGGCATGTTCTCAAGGATATCAGATTGCCCTTAAAATACAGTGACTTGGTTAGTGCAGTGATAGCCTGTCCTGTGTGTTTGTTTGTTTGTTTGTTTGTTTGTTTGTTTGTTTTTCCGTCCTGTGTGTACTAAACAAGACCTAAAGCAACTGCCAAAAGAATCTGGGGCCATTCATTAGAGTTCCAGACCAGAGAGGAATAAGCAAATTTATTATATTGACCCTGTCCCTTGAGTGAAGGTTCTAAATATGTTCTGATTTTTAAGGACATAGCATCTGGCCTAACACAAGCTTTCCCCTACTGTCAGGCAAACCATGCTGCCACCATTAGGGGATTTGAGAAATTAAGTACTATGCATGGATATCCTCATCAAATAGATAGTAACTGGGGGTCACATTTCAAAGGTCAATCTATGTAATACCGGGAGGAAAAAAAATAACTTGAATAAATAGAGGTTTCATCTCACCTCTAATCCACAAGTGACAAGGTTAATAAAAAGGAAAAAAAATAACAAAATGTTAAAACATCAGATTAAACTGATAGCAAGTAAAACCACTTTGGTCAGGGGAGAAGAGTTAAGATGGAGGAGGAGTGGGGGGACCCTAGATTTGTCTCATCTCTCAAATATAACTAGAGAGCCATCAAATCAATCTGAACACCTGAGAAATCAATAAGGTATCTGAGAAAACCAATGCTGCAAGTCTGTAAGTAAAAAAATGTACACTGTTTCAAAGGTAGAAGGTGCCAAGCCTTCAATCTCCTGGATTTAGCTACAGATATGTGGATATGGCAGAGGGAGGAAGCCTGCTTGGGAGGCTACTGCAAAGTATTATAATCAGAGGAGCACAAAATCTGAACTTTTAGTAGTCTGCTACACGTGGGTATGTCCCTGGTTTAAAGGTGCTTAGATGCTAAAGTGGGGATGTGTGACAGCATGGTCTCAGGATCCCTGGGGTCACAAGAAGAACCAGTGGTGCCTGACTTCAGCAGACTTCTCAGGTATAGGAGTGGGGAAGCCAGGTGAAAATAGAGTCTAGGTGTTGGCTTGATGCTGTATTGATATAAACTGCAAACTGTCACACAGTCAGGTGAACACTTCCCTGGGAGGGGTCCAGCAAAAAGCAGAAGCATGGCAAGACCCCCATGTCCACCCCTGAGCAGAACAGTGTGGGTGTGTGCCACAGGAGTCTATTAAATTTGGAGTTTTGGAACTCAGTCATGTGCCTGAGATAAAAATGCTCGGTCACAGACTGGGTGAACACAAGAGTTTAGAGGGAAACCAGGGAGACAAGAGTTATTGATTGCTTTTCTGTGAAGGCTCACTGAAGAGCAGGGGGCTCTAATTTTCAGCTCTGGATCTAGACAGGAAGGTGCAGCCATATTCATCCCACCCATCAGTGCTGAAAGTCTCTAGAGAGCCAAAGAGCATTACACACTGGAACCTGGAGCTCTTTACTCTGAGCCCTACCTCTGTACATGGGAGACACATCTGCACTAGGGCAAATATACATGAGAGTCAGAGCAATAGACCCCACCCACAGAAGACCAACACAAACTCCTCTCTGGCCAAGTTTACTGATCATAGACAGCTACAAAAGTTTAGCTCTTGGGAAAAACAGTGTATTGCATTCTTTGTATTTCTATTCATTTATTTTAGTATTATATTCTTGGTTATTTTCTTATATTTTCACTTTTTCATTGTTTTTAATATATTGTATGTTATATACATTTTTTTATATTTGTCTCCTTTCCTTGTATTTTATTTTCTTCTTTTTTCTTTTTTTTTACTTAAATTAGTTTAATTAACATTTAATGTATTATTAGTTTCAGGGGTAGAATTTAGTGACTCATCAGTTGTATTTACCACCCAGTGCTCATTATATCAACTGCCCTACTTAATTCCCATCACCCAGTTACCCCAGGCCCCCACAAGCAACCCTCAGTCTGTTTCCTATAGTTAAGATATCTTATTCTATTTTTGTACATATAAGTTTTTCTTTCTTTTTTATTTTGGTATCTAGTCTCTTTTAACAAGCAGACCAAAGCACATCCAGGATCTAGATTTTTGTTTTGATTTTGTTTTTTGTTTTGTTGTGTTGTGTTGTGTTTTTTCCTCTGTTGTTGTTGTTATTCTCTCTCTCTCTCTTCTTTTCTTTTCTGAACAAAATGACAAGAGAGAGAAATTCACATGAAAAAAGGAACAGAAGATAGTACTAACTGCCAAGGATTTAAACAATACAGATATAGTAAGATATGTGAACTAGAATTTAAAGCAATGATTATAAAGATACTAGCTGGGCTTGAAAATAAACATAGAAGACACTAGAGAATTCCTTACTCTAGAGCTAAAATATCTAATCAGGCCAAAATTAAAAATACTGTAACTGAGATGCAGTTCCAGGTAGAGGCCATAAAAAATGTGAAGGAATGAAGTGGAAGAGTGAACGAGTGATATAGAAGATAAACTGATGAAAGACAAGGAAGCAGAAAAGAGGAGAGAAATAAAACTATTAGATCATGAAGGAATACTTAGAGAACTCAGTGAGTCCATAAGCAAAATAATATCTGTATTATAGGGATCCCAGAAGATGAGGAGTGGGAGAAAGGGGCAGAAGGTTTATTTGAACAAATTAGAGCTGAGAGCTTCCCTAATCTTCTGGGGAAGGAAACAGGCATTCAAGTCCAAGAGGCACAGAGAAAAACCCTAAAGTCAACAAAAATAGGTCAGCACCTCAACATAATACACTGAAGTTTGCAAATTTCAAAGATAAAGAGAAAATCCTGAAAGCATCTTGGGACAAGAAGTCCTTAACCTAAAAGGGTAGATACAAAAGGCTGATAGCAGACCTGTCCACAGAGACCTGGCAAAACAGAAAAGACTGGCATGATATATTCAACATGCTAAATGGGAAAGACATACCGGTAAGAATAATTTATCCAGCAAGGCTGTCAATAATAATACATGGAAAGATAGTTTCCAGGAAACCAAAACTAAAGGAATTTGTGGACACTAAACCCTTCACTAATCCCTGTAAGAAATATTAAAGGGGATTCTTTGAGTACAGAGGGAACCCAAAAGTAACAAAGGCCAGAAAGGAACAGAGAATCTATAGGAACAGTGAATTTACAGGTAATATGGTGCACTAAATTCACATCTTTCAATAAATACTCTGAATCTAAGTGGGCTAAATGCTCCAATCAAAAGACATAGGTTATTAGAATAGATTTTTTAAAAGACACATCAATATGTTGCTTCCAAGAGACTCATTTTAGACCTAAAGACACCTTCAGATTGAAAGTGAGGGGGATGTAGAGCCATTTATCATGCTAACAGACACCCAAAGAAAGCTGGAGTAATAATACTTATATCTTACACCAGACAACTAGATTTTAAATGAAAGACTGTGATAAAAGATGAAGAAGGATACTCTATCATAATAAAAGGTTCTATTCAAAAAGAAGATCTAATAATTATAAATATTCATGCCCCTCCCTAATTTGGGAGCAGCTGAATATATAGACCAATTAAACAAACATAGAGAAACTCACTGATAATAATACAATAATAGTAGGAGACTTTAACACCCCACTCACAGCAATGGACAGATCTTCCATATAATGGAAGATCAACAAGGAAATAAGAGCTTTGGATGAGACGTTGGACCAAATGGACTTAGACTTACTCAGAGCATTGCATCCAAAAGCAGCAGAATAAACATTCTTTTTGAGTTCACATGGAACATTCTCCAGAATAGATCACATACTGGTCACAAATGAGGTTTCAATCAATACAAAAGATTGAGATCATACCATGCCTATTTTTCAGACCACAGCACTATAAAACTTGAAGTCAACCACAAGAAAAAACTTGGAAGAAAACAAATACATAGAGGTTAAAGCTTAAAAATGAAAGTGTTATCTTGAAAGAAGTTGCTGTGGCTGATATCAAAGAGGTTACTGCCTATGTTCTCCTCTAGGATTCTGATGGATTCCTGTCTCACATTGAGGTCCTTTATCCATTTCGAGTTTATCTTTGTATACGGTGTAAGAGAATGGTCAAGTTTCATTCTTTTACATATAGCTGTCCAATTTTCCCAGCACCATTTATTGAAGAGACTGTCTTTTTTCCACTGTATATTTTTTCCTGCTTTGTCGAAGATTATTTGACCATAGAGTTGAGGGTCCATATCTGGGCTCTATTTTGTTCCATTGGTCTATGTGTCTGTTTTGATGCCAGTACCATGCTGTCTTGATGATCACAGCTTTGTAGTACAGCTTGAAATCAGGTAATGAGATGCCACCAGTTTTATTTTTGTTTTTCAACATTTCCTTAGCGATTCGGGGTCTCTTCTGATTCCATACAAATTTTAGGATTATTTGCTCCAGCTCTTTGAAAAATACCGGTGGTGGGGCACCTGGGTGGCTCAGTGGGTTGCGCCTCTGCCTTCGGCTCAGGTCATGATCCCAGGGTTCTGGGATCGAGCCCCACATCGGGCTCTCTGCTCAGCAGGGAGCCTGCTTCCTCCCTCTCTCTCTGCCTGCCTCTCAGCCTACTTGTGATCTCTGTCTGTCAAATAAATAAATAAAATCTTTAAAAAAAAAAAAAGAAAAAAGAAAAATGCCGGTGGAATTTTGATGGTAATGGCATTAAAAGTATAGATTGCTCTAGGCAGTATAGACATTTTAACAATGTTTATTCTTCTGATCCAAGAGCATGGAATGGTATTCCATCTTTTTATGTCTTCTTCAATTTCTTTCATGAGTGTTCTGTAGTTCCTCGAGTACAGATCCTTTACCTCTTTGGTTAGGTTTATTCCCAGGTATCTTATGGATCTTGGTGCTATAGTAAATGGAATCGATTCTCTAATTTCCCTTTCTGTATTTTCATTGTTAGTGTATAAGAAAGCCACTCCAAAGGCAAAGGAAATAAAAGCAAAAGTGAACTTTTGGGACTTCATCAAGATCAAAAGCTTCTGCACAGCAAAGGAGACAGTCAAAAAAATAAAGAGGCAACCCACGGAATGGGAGAAGATATTTGCTAATGACGTTACAGACAAAAGGTTGATATGCAGGATCTATAAAGAACTTCTCAAACTCAACACATGCAAAACAGATAATCATATCAAAAAATGGGCAGAAGATATGAACAGACACTTCTCCAATGAAGACATACAAATGGTTATCAGACACATGAAAAAATGTTCATCATCACTAGCCATCAGGGAGATTCAAATTAAAACCACATTGAGATACCACCTCACACCAGTTAGAATGGCCAAAATCAGCAAGACAGGAAACAACGTGT
>PISX010033541.1:0-14977 GCA_004024625.1 Mellivora capensis | reverse complement strand
AATGCTTGTAGTTTTGAGCCCCATATTGGGCATAGAGATTACTTAAAAATGAAATCTTTAAAAAAGGAGAAAATACATATATATAACCTCTCAGTACATCAAGCTCTCCAAAATTGTGTAGACAGATTGGTTTCCTCTCCCACCAGTATCTGAACCTTTTCTCTCCTTTACTCCCAGAGTCCCAGCCAAAATCAATCTGGGTTCTCCTTCCATTAGTTTTCCCAAGACTAGAGCTCGGTCCAACCACTAAAAAGAAAGGATAATTATGTAAACCGATAGAAGTGTCCATTATTGCTATAATGGCAATCATATTACAGTATATAAGTGTATCAAATGAACAGGCTATGTGCCTTGAATTTATACAATGTTATATGTCAACTATGTTTCAATAATACCATTTTTTTCCTTTTTAAAAAAATTAATTTTTTTGTTAACATATAGTGTACTATTTGCCCCAGGGGTACAGGTCTGTGAATCATCAGGCTTATACTTAATAATACCATTTTAAAAAATATTTAATTTATTTATTTGACAGACAGAGATCACAAGTAGGCAGAGAGGCAGGCAGAGGCAGAGAGAAAGAGGAGGAAGCAGGCTCCCTGCTGAGCAGAGAGCCCGATGTGGGGCTCGATCCCAGGACCCTGGGATCACGACCCTACACGAAGGCAGAGGCTTTAACCCACTGAGCCACCCAGGCGCCCCAATAATACCATTTTTTAAAGCATGGAGCTTTGTCCTTCCAAATAAGAGATTCTGGAGCCTGGGTGGCTCAGTCGGCTAAGCTGCAGACTCTTTTTTTATTTTTAAAGATTTATTTATTTATTTATTTATTTGAGAGAGTGCACAAGAGAGAAAGAGAGAGCACAAGCGGGGTTGGGGGTGTGGAGATGAGGGAGAAGCAGACTCCCCACTGACCAGGGAGCCTGATGTGGGGCTCGATCCCAGGACCCTGAGATCATTACACCCAAAGCGTTAGACTCTTAATCTCACCTCAGGTCTTGGATCTGAGGGTTGTGAGTTCGAGCCCCATGGAAAATGTAAGAAACCGTGCCACACAGCCTGAATCTAATCGTGAGGAGACATCAAACATTCTCCAATCAGGATACCTTCTGCCCAAGAACTGGCCTTGACTCTTCAAAAAGGTCAAGGTCAAGAAAGAGGAAGAGGGAGGAAAGTCATACTAATGGACCCCAGCGGCAGTCCTTTGAGCAATCAGGTGATATCCTGGTTGTAAGACGCTTGATGAAATTTAAGTGAGCTCTGTGCATCAGATCATAGTAATCGATCCACGTGAAGTTTTCTGACTTGGATCATTGCATTGTGGTTCTTAAAAAGAATGTCCTTGTTCTTAGCAAATACACACTACTGTATCTAGGGACAAAGGAGCGTGGTACCTCCAGTGTTTTCTCATATGCCTCTGGAAATGTAAATATAATACAGAGAGAGAACAATGGGACGATAAGACAAAAGGGGGTGGGGACAGTGAGACCTGGAGCCTGGTAAAGCATCTGTGAAATTCTTTGCACGAGTCTGGAAACTTTTCTGTACGTTCAAAATTATATCAGGTAAAAGCTACCCCTGCGGGGGTGGAGTTAGGGGGAATCCAAGCTGTGACCCCATGGTCATCTCACCTCTTTCCAAACATCCTTCTAAATGTATGGAGAGCCTATGAGAAGACAGAAATTTCCAGATCTCCTCCCTCACAAAAGAAGACGAAGAAGAAGAAGAAGAAGAAGAAGAAGAAGAAGAAGAAGAAGAAGAAGAAGAACAACAACAACAACAACAACAACAACAACGAAACAACGAGGGGGAGAAGGAGAGGGAGAGGGAGAAGGAGGAGGAGAAGAAGAAAGAAGAAAAAGAAGGAAAGAAGGAAGGAGGGAAGGAAGGAAGCAGGGAGGGAGGAAAGAAAGAAGAAAAGGACAGAAGGTGACAGGAAAGGGAAGAGAAAGGGAGGGAAGAGGCCAACACAGGAAACAGTGAAATCAGAGTGGAATGTCAGCTGAGCAGGGAGCTTTCTGGAACCTTCAGACACTGTGACAGGGACCTCTATGAAGAGGAAGCTCCATGGCCAGAATTTCAGTGAAAGCCTGATGTTTAATAAAAATCCCACCAATGGAGGGCGCCTGGGTGGCTCAGTCAGTTAAGCGTCTGCCTTCGGCTCAGGTCATGATCCTAGGGTCCCGGAATCGAGCCCCGCATCAGGCTCCCTGCTTGGCGGGGAGCCTGCTTCTCCCTCTGACCCTCCCCTTGCTCATGCTCGTTCTTTCTCAAATAATAAATAATCTTGAAATAAAATAAAATTCCACTGACCTTCCTCCAATGAGAAATTACTCAGCCTTAAAATGGAAGGACATTGGGACACAGGCTGCATGGCAGAGGAAGCCTGAAGCCATTTATGCTGAAGGCCACAAGCTGGGGGAAAGAGGATGGTGTGGAGTTGCCCATTGGATGGGCACGGAGTCTCAGTTTGGGAAGATGAAAAAGTTCTGGAGGAGGAGTCCTGCCTGGGTGTCTCAGTGGTTGGGCGCCTGCCTTCAGCTCTGGTCCTGGTCCTGGGGTCCTGGGATCGAGTCCCATGTCGGGCTCTCCGCTCAGCGGAGAGTTGCTCTCTCCCTCTTCCTCTGCCCCTCCATGTGTTCCTTCTCTCTCTCACCCTCTCTCTCTCGCTCTCAAATAATTAAAATTTAAAAGAAAGAAAGAAAAAGTTCTTTTTTTCTTGGTGGTCATGGTCGGACCCCAGCATGAATGCTCTTAATGCCACCGATCTGTGCACGTATGAACAGTTAAAATGGCAGGGATGCCTGAGTGGCTCAGTTGGTTAAGCGGCTGCCTTCGGCTCAGGTCATGATCCCAGCGTCCTGGGATCGAGTCCCACATCGGGCTCCTTGCTCAGCAGGGAGCCTGCTTCTCCCTCTGCCTCTGCCTGCCACTCTGTCTGCCTGTGCTCGCTCGCTCTCCCTCTCTCTCTGACAAATAAATAAATTTAAAAAAATTAAAAAAAAAATGGCAAGTCTTGCTATGTGTCTCTCACCACAGTAAAAATGAAGTCTCAGGGAGCCTGGCTGGCTCAGTCGGAAGAGCATGCGACTCTCGATCTCAGGTTCGTGAGTTCCAGCTCCACGTTGAGTGTAAAGATTACTCAAACAAACAAATAAGTAAATGGACAAAATTAAAATAAAAAATAGGGGTGCCTGGGTGGTTCAGTGAGTTAAAGCCTCTGCCTTCGGCTCAGGTCATGATCCCAGGGTCCTGGGATCAAGCCCCGCATCAGGCTCTCTCCTCAATTGGGGAGCCTACTTCCTCCTCCCTCTCTCTGCCTGCCTCTCTGCCTACCTGTCATCTCTGTCTGTCAAATAAATAAATAAAATCTTTTTAAAAAATTAAAATAAAATAAAAAATAATCACCCCCCCAAAATAATCACCCAGTGGCTCTAGGAGGACCTCCAGGAGCTTTTCCTATTTCCATCATTTCTCCGCCACCAGAGCCCAGGCATTAATTAATTTAGTAATTTGAGAGCTAGAGCGAGAGAGAGCAAGAGGGCACAAGCAGGGGAGTGGCAGAGGCAGAGGGAGAAGCAACAGAAACACCACACCCCGCTGAGCAGAGAGCCGGATGCGGTACTCGATCCCAGGACCCTGAGATCATGACCTGAGCCGAAGGCAGAGGCTTAACCCACTCAGCCACCCAGGTGCCCCCTCCACTGAAAGCTGAGTGACCACCCAACCAGTTTTATGTGGAATGGGCTGGAAATCAAGCTGGGTGGTTGAGGTACTGACAAGCTGAGGAATCAATGGCATAGCGGTTGGGCTGTTGATGTCCCTAGGTCTCCCGCCAAAGCAAAGAGAAAGCTTCTCTAGAGAGACATTACCCAACTCAGACTGAACAGAGGAAGGCTTGAGTGAGCTCATCGTGCAAAGTCACGAAACACAGGAGGGAACTAGGCACATAGCTGGTAAGCCAACAAGGACATTGTCCCACCCCGTCCCACCCCTTCCCACCCTGCAATACAATTTTAATTTTTTTTTAAGATTTTATTTTTAGGGGCGCCTGGGTGGCTCAGTGGGTTAAGCCTCTGCCTTCAGCTCGGGTCATGATCTCAGTGTCCTGGGACTGAGCCCCGAATTGGGCACTCTGCACAGCAGGAAGCATGCTTCCCCCTCTCTCTCTGCCTGCTTGTGATTTCTTTCTCTCTGTCAAATAAATACATAAAATCTTTAAAAAAAAAAAAAAGATTTTCTTTTTAAGTTGTCTTTGCAACCAATGTGGGGCCCAAACTCACAGCTCAGCGATCAAGAGGAGAAGGCTCCACTGCCGGAGCCCTCCAGATGCCCCACCCTGCAGTAATGTTAGATTGTAAAGCTTATAGAAAAAAAAAAACAAAAACGGTTCTTTGAAGTCTCTTTTTTCAATTAGCAATAATCATGCCTCAGATAAACCTCATTGGCTACTGCCACTGCACAAAGCTTGAAAACTTTTTTAATTGTGATCAAATATACACAACATAACTCACTTAACCATTTTTAAGTCTACAGTTTTGCAGTCTTTATTTTTTTTTAAGATTTTATTTATTTATTTGACAGACAGAGATCACAAGTAGGCAGAGAGGCCGGCAGAAGAGAGAGGGGGAAGCAGGCTCCCTGCTGAGCAGAGACCCCCCCCCCCCTCCCCACCATGTGGGACTCGATCCCAGGATCCTGAGATCATGACCTGAGCCAAAGGCAGAGAGACTTAACCCACTGAGCCATCCAGATGCCCCTACAGTTTAGCAGTCTTGAACGACTCATGTCATGGGGCAGCCAGTTCCCAGAACTTTTTTCATCTTGTAAAATTCAACCTCTGTACCCATTGAACAACTCCCCACTCCCTCCTTTCCCCAGCTCCCACCACCACCATCTGCTTCCCATTTCTATGATTTTTACTACTTCAGATAAGTCAGTGGAATCATAGAGTATTTCTGTGTCTTACTTCACCCAGCACAATGTTTCCAAAGTTCATCCAAAGTGGTGTACAATGTGTCAACATACCCTTCAAGGTTACATAGTATCCACTGTACAGACAGACCACATTTTTGAGTCCTGTGGACCCATTCATGGGCATCTGGGCTGCTTTCACCTTTTGGCCGTTGGGGAAAAGGCTGCGATGAACACGTACGTACAAATAGCTCTTCAAAAACCCTGGTTTCCTTCTTTGGGGGATACACTCAGCATTGTATTGCTGGATTGTATAGTAACCCCATTTTTATAATCTTTTGAGGAGCTGTCATGGTTAATTGTATGGGTCAACTTGACCTGACGGGATACTGAGAGAGAGAGGGCAAAACATGCTGTGAGGGTGTTTCTGGAAGAGATTAGCATTGGAATCAGCAGACCCATCAATGTGAGTGGACATCATAGAAAGCTGTAGAGATATGCACTAATCCTTAATCACATATATGATTTGCAAATATTTTCTTTTATCCCGTGGGTTGACTCTGTTGACTGTCTCCTTTGATGCACAAAGGTTGCCCATTTGGATACAGCCCCATTCTTCTATCATTACTCTTGCTGCCTGTGTTTTTGTTGTAATATCCAGGAAATCATTGCCAAATCCAACGTCATGACACCCCACCCCCACCCCCAGCCCCAGCCCCATCTTCTATGAGCTTTATAGTTTGGGTCTTTACGTTTAGGTCGCTGATTGGGGCTCGATCCCACGACCCTGGGATCATGACCTGAGCCGAAAGCAGAGGCTTTAACCCACTGAGCCACCCAGGCGCCCCATTTAAGGTCGCTGATTTAATGAGAGTTAATTTTTGCATATGGCATTAGGTAAGGATCCAACTTCATTCTTTGGCGTGTTGACATGCAGTTTCCCCAGCATCATTTGCCAAGAAGACTGTGGTGAGGTCTTTTTTTTTTTTTTAAGATTTTTAAAAAAGATTTTTATTTATTTATTTGACAGAGAGAGATCACAAGTAGGCAGAGAGGCAGGCAGAGAGAGAGGGGCAAGCAGGCTCCCTGCTGAGCAGAGAGCCCGATGTGGGGCTTGATCCCAGGACCCTGGGATCATGGCCTGAGCCAAAAGCAGAGGCTTTAACCCACTGAGCCACCCAGGTGCTCTGTGGTGAGGTCTTTTAACGTTCAAAAGCTTTTATGGATGGACACAAATATTCACAACTATTTGTTTCTCTGGTAATGATTAACGAATTTTTAAGCAATCCACTTTCCTCTAAACATTAGTTGACGACTTCTACAGCTAAAAATAGCAAGCTGTGCATTTCACAATTTTAGATTTTTCCAAACATTTGATCATTGCAAACGTAAATCAATGAATTTCATCTCAGATTCCCTTAAACGAATGAAGTGCCTTGAAGAGAAGACAAACAGTAATAAGAGCTTGATCGTATTTTTTGCGAGTCAAATATACAAGATTTTTCTAAATGCCTTAAATATCTCAAGGACAGACAGGAGTATAGTGATCAGCATATCAATTTCTTTTTTTTTAAGATTTTATTTATTTATTTGATACAGAGAGAGACAGCAAGAGAAGGAACAGAAGCCAAGGGACTGGGAGAGGGAGAAGCAAGCTTCCCGGCAGAGCAGGGCACCCGATGTTGGACTTGATCCCAGGATACTGGGACCATGACCTGAGCTGAAGGCAGACACTTAATAACTGAGCTACTCAGGCACCCCAGCAAATCAATTTCTTTACATTCAACTGGTTACAAGGGTCCCAGTGTCCTGGATACAAATCTGTTTCTTCAATACCTCTATTCTGATCAGGATTTTGACTTCACAGTCTTGATACTTCTTACTCACGATTTTTCCTACCTTATAGGTAGGCTTCACTCACCCAGGAGCTGAAGTTAACAGTCTGAGGGTTGACAATTCAGTCCTAGGACATGAGCTGGCTACCTTCCAAGGTAATTCCCACCACGCTCGAATTCCATCCCAGTTAGACTTTGTCACCATCACACGGATGAAGAAATTGATTTTGGGGGGTGCCCGAGTGACTCTTGGTTTCCGTCTGGGTCATGATCTCAGGGTCTCAGGTCACGATCTCAAGGTCGTGAGATGGAGCACAGAGTCAGGCTTCACACTCAGCGTGCGGTCTGCTTGAGGCTCTCTCCCTCTCTGCCCCCCTCCTCGGCCCAGGTTCTCTCTCTCTCAATTAAGTAAATGTGTGTGTGTGTGTGTGTGTTTGACTTAACAGGGGCACCTGCACGGCTCAGTCGGTTGAGTGTCTGCCTTCTGCTTGGGTCATGATCTCAGGGTCCTGGGATAGAGTCCTGCATCAGGCTCCCTGCTCAGTGGGGAGTCTGCTTCTCCCTCTCCCTCTACCTGACACTCCCCCTGCTTGTGCTCTCTCTTTCTTTCTCTGTCAAGCAAATGAATAAAATCTTTAAAAAATAATAAAGTATTATTTTATTACGTTGCCAGAAAATCCGTGAAAGATAAAAAGCAACATTATATCCCCATTTCACAGATTAGGAGACTGAGGCACATATGGCTCATACTTGGCTGCTATAATTAAAAGATGGGGGCACTTGGCTGGCTCAGTCGGTTGAGCGTGTGACTTTTTTTTCAAGATTTTATTTATTTATTTGACAGATGGAGATCACAAGTAGGCAGAGAAGCAGGCAGAGAGAGAGGAGGAAGCAGGCTCCCTGCTGAGCAGAGAGCCAGATGCAGGGCTTGATCCCAGGAACCTGGGATCATGACCTGAGCTGAAGGCAGAGGCTTTAACCCACTGAGCCACCCAGGCGCCCCGAGCATGTGACTCTTGATCTCAAGGTTGTGAGTTTGAACCCCACCTTGGGTCCACGTGGAGATGGCTGAAAAATAAAATCTTAAAAAAAAAAAAAAGATGTAACTCAATACAGCTTTATCAGAAAACAAAAGATTTGAAGTTCCAGATGAAAAGAATATAGTGTGAGGGGAGTCTGCTGACACCAATTCTTCTAGAGGTGTTTCCCAATCCCAGCACAGTGGGGGAGGGGACTCCCCCCCACACACACACAACACCAAGCAGTCCCTGCTGGTGTCAATGAACTCAACTCCATTCCCACACTCTCTACACAGAGGCAGCCTCAGATTCCACAAGTTCAGACGGCCCTCCACCCCCCACTCCTAACCCCACATCGGGCTCTCTGCTCCACAGAGACCCTGCTTCCTCCTCATTCTCCCTGCCTGCCTCTCTTGCCTACTTGTAATCTCTGTCTGTCAAATAAATAAATAAAATCTTTAAAAAAAAAAAAAGCAAAATCTTAGGGGCACCTGTGTGGTTCAGTGGGTTAAAACTCTGCCTTCGGCTCAGGTCATGATCTCAGGGTCCTGAGATCAAGCCCCTCATCGGGCTCTCTGCTCAGCGGGGAGCCTGCTGCTCCCTCTCTCTCTGCCTGCCTGTGATCTCTGTCTCTCTGTCAAATAAATAAATAAAATCTTAAAAAAAAAAAAAGCAAAATCGCAAAATCTTAAAAAAAGAAATAGACTTCTTTGATCAATTTCCTTGTCTGTTACTCCTTCCCTCCTCTGCCCCCACCCAAGCCCTTGCCACATACCTTGGGCTTCTGCTTCCATACCAGCTGGCCACCCCCACTCCCAGCAAAAAACCCTTGGGGGCTCCCCACTGTGCTGAACCCTCCCCAACCCACCAAGGTCAAGACACCCCATTCTGGGCCATTGTTCTCCCATAAACTGACCTTGTCTGCTCCACCCAAGGGCCTTAGAACTATTTGTTCAAAAAGAAACAAAAGAAGAAAGAAGACTGTTTGATTCCATTCCCCAAGTTTAAATGCATCAGCTTTCTTTTATGGCTTCATAATTCAGGATTATGAGTCACAGTGTAAAGGCTTTCTTCATACTCAGGTTAGAAAGGAACTTTCCAACGTTTGCTTCCCTTTCTTTCATGGCTGCGTGTTTAACATTGAAATCTTTGGGCCCTTTGGAGTCTATTCAGTGAATTATTTTTTCCATTCCTTCCTTCTGTTGGGTTGATAGGGTTTTCTTTGTTCCTTTTTTTAAAAAAAATATTTTATTTACTTATTTGAGAGAGAGACGACAGAGGTAGCCAGTGAGAGCCCAAGCAGGGAGGAGAAGGAGAAGCAGGAGCGGGAAGCCTGACATGGGGCTCGAGCCCATGACCCTGAGCCCATGACCTGAGCCAAAATCAAGAGTCCAATGCTTAACTGTCTGAGCCACCCGGGAGCCCCAGTCCCTGTAGTAGGTAAAACAATGTTACCCACTGAGGCAGATAAATCCTGAAATATCCACAGATGAAACAACTGAGTTTTATTTCTCATTCAGGTAAAGTGAGTACACAGAGTGGCCAGGGATCGTCCTGGGGACCGAACCCACACTCCGAGGTCATGAGTCTCAGGCTGCACCGATTGAGCCAGCCAGGTGCCCTTCAGGGGTGTTAATTAATACAACCAGCGCAGAATGGCTGGTCCGATCAGTATGTTTCATCAGCTTTTTTCATAAATGCTCCAAACTGGAGCTTACCCTGTGATCCTGGGATTTATAGTAAGAAATATATACGTTGGTCTTCATTCCTTCCTAAGCATTTAGACTTTCCTAAGTGCTTTAGGGTGATCAAGGTCTCTTGATATTCCTTTTTTATTTTTTAAGAACCTTATTTATTTGTCAGAGAGAGAGAGAGAGAGCACAAGCACGGGGAGCAGCAGAGAGAGAGAGAAAAGTAGGGTCCCCGCTGAGCAAGAAGCCCGATGCGGGACTCGATCCCAATACCCTGGAATCATGACCTGAACTAAATGCAGACACTTAAGCAACCAAGCCTCCTGGTGTTCCTAACAAACCCTTTTCAACCACATTTGAGTTTAAATGCTGACTTTGGAAAGCACCTAAGTGTGGGGGCTGGTTGTCTAACTAACCCTGTGGCTAGAGGGTTAAAAGTTTCAGTCTCCCCCCCACACCCCACCACAGGGAAGGGGAGAGCAATTGGAGGTTGAGTTCACCACCAATGGCCAGTGATTTAACCAGGTGTACTGAAGTGGCCGTAAAACCCAACAGGGTGGGATTCAGGGACCTCCCAGGTGGATGAGCTGCTGGAAATTTGGGGACAGTGGCACTGCTGGAGAGAACTTGGCAGCTGTGTGCCCTTTCCCCAGGCCTCATCTGCCCGCTCCTGGGTTATATCCTTTTATAATAAACCAGTCACCTAGTAAGGGACGTTTCTCTGGGTCCTGTGAACCATGCTAGCAAATCTGTCCAACCCAAGGAAGGGATTGTGGGAAGCCCTGATCTGTAGCTCGGGAGTCAGAAGCTGGAATTGGAACTGGGATCTGAAGTAGGGGGGCAACCAGCAGGCTTGCAGGACCTTACCCTTACCCTGTAGGACAGCGTTAAGGGAAAGAAGGTCTGTTTTATTTCTCTTTCTCCTTTCATACCTGGCTGGTAGGGGTGTGATCTCATTCATCCGTCTGACCCGTTGGTCTGACCGTCAAAATGCACCAGAATCCCATGACTCTTTGCTTCTGCCACAGTAACCTACTTGGTCTTGCAGCCTCCCCCCGCCCCGCGCCCACGGGGACCGCTCGGGGTCCTCCCAACTGAAGCTCTCCGGCATCCATCCTCTCCTCCCTCAGTCTGTTCTCCAGACGGCCGCCAGATGGCGCCCGTTCCCACCTACGGAAGGTCACGTTCCCTTCCTGCTGGGAACCTTTACGTAGCTCCAGGCTCATTCATAGAAAAGCCTCAGGGCCAACGGGCTTAGAAGTAGCTGGCCCCTTCTCTGTCTGCCCTCACACCCCACTGTCTCCTTGGCTCGCTGACTCTGTGCTGGCCACACCTGCCTTACAGTTCCTGGAACACTAACAGCACCTTCTAGTCTCAGGGCCCTTGTACTGCTGTTTTCTCTGCACCCAGTGCTCTTCCCCCGGACACCCACGTGGCTCATCCCTCACCTGCTTCAGCGGGCTGCTCCACTTCCACCTGCCACGGGCAACTAAATGACATTAGGGAATCGGTTTGTTGTTGTTGTTTTAAGATTTTATTTATTTATTCGACAGACAGAGATCACAAGTAGGTAGAGAGGCAGGCAGAGAGAGAGAGGGGGAAGAGGTTCCCTGATAAGCAGAGGCCCCAGTGCGGGGCTTGATCCCAGGACCCCAAGATCATGACCTGAGCCAAAGGCAGAGGCTTAACCCACTGAGCCACGCAGGTGCCTCGGGAATCGTTGTTAATTTCATTATGCGTGCCCAAGTGATTTATAGTAGAAAACGGCTTCATTGTTGGAAGACACAAAGTGAAGGGGGGAGGGGTGAAGATGTCTGAAACAAACTCGAAGAACTCGAAGGAACCTGGGAGGTTCAGTCGGTTAAGGGCCCTGACACTTGATTTCCGCTGGGCTCATGCTCTCAGGGTCATGGAATCGATCCCCCAATCTGGCTCCCTCAGCAGAGAGTAAGCTCTCCTCCCTCTGCCTCTCCCGGCTCCCTTCACCTTGTGCTCCTGCGAGCTCTTTCTCTCTCTAAAATAAATCAATGAATAATTGAATAAATAGATAAAATCTCTTAAAAAATAAAAAATTTGGGTTGCCTGGGTGGGTCAGTCGGTTAAACATCTGCCTTGGGCTCCAGCGGTGAACCCAGAGTCCTGGTATGGAGCCCCACTTCCTGCTCCCTGCTCAGCGGGGAGCCTGCTTCCCCCCTCTGCCCACTGCCTCCTCCCCACTGGTCATGCTCTGTCTCCCCCTCTCTTTCAAATAAATGCATAAAATCTTAAAAAAAAAAAAAAAAAAAGAGGATTGGTTGTGGCAAGGACCCCTTCCTTTAGGGGACAGCAGGGGGCCTCAGGAGGGCTGATGAGGGGATTTGCAAATAGTTTAAGATGCCATTCCTGGGGGCGCCTGGGTGGCTCAGTGGGTTAAAACCTCTGCCTTCAGCTCAGGTCATGATCTTGGGGTCCTGGGATCAAGCCCCGCATGAAGCCTAGTTCCTCCTCTCTCTCTGCCTGCCTCTCTGCCTGCTTGTGATCTCTGTCTGTCAAATAAATAAATAAAATCTTAAGAAAAAAAAAGATGCCATTCCTGAAAGTGGCTGAACCCTTACCTAGGTTGGGTATCGAGTCCCTGGTGACGTGGGGCTGGCCTTTGCACTAGTTACTCCCTGTTGGACCTTGTGTCTCTTTTCAAACAGTTTCGTGTTTGATTTTTAACAGTCTGGGGACAGCTCTCTCCAGCCACCAGCCTTAGCGTGAGCCGGTAGCCATAGGCGCAGTGTGCGACATCAAGGCGACCGGACCCCAGCCTCCTTCCGGCAGTGACACCTGGGCCGAGCCTTGTGGCCACTGGGACGCTGCCAGCCTCCTTTTCGGCTTTGAGGGTGGGGCCCATTCTGGTCACTGAGGTGTGGGAGGTACGTCTTGGGAATCTCGGTGTTGAATTGCCCCCAAAAAGGCAAGGGCATTGCCAAGAAACTGACCAACGTCCCTGGATGGTTGAGCTGCTGATTTAACAGAGCCGGGACCTATGTTCTTGCCTCCTTCTCTTTACTGTTATTCTTCAGGACTATTCAGGTTATGAAAGATCAGAAAAGATGCAGGAGGGGCGCATGGGTGGGGCTCAGGGTGTTAAGCATCGGACTCCTGATCTCCGCCTGGGTCCTGATCTCAGGGTTGTGGGATCGAGCCCAGTGTTGGGCACCAGCCTCTATGAGGAGTCTGCTCAGAAATTCTCTCTCTCCCTCCCCGCTCCCCCACCGCTCTCACTCCAAAATAAATAAATCTTTTTTAAAAAGAAAGGAAGAAAGAAAAGACATAGGACCTTCCCCACCTAGGAAGAGGGTAAGCAGCCAGGTCGAGAACGGAAATGTGGGATCTCAGATTGGATCTAGATCACCGGTTAGTTGTAACAGGATATAACCCAGGAACGGGCAGACGATGAGACGCAGAGGACCAGGCCTAGGGAAGGGTGAAGAGTTTCCAAGGCCTCCCCAGGTACCCGTCCCCCCAGAATAAGTCCTGTAAGAGAGAAGCTGCAACAGGAGCAGATCTGTTGCTTATTTTAACATTTAACCAAGTCTCAAATGAGCTTGCTAAGTGCCAAGCATCGCTCATGGACTTTTTGGTCCTGAGTCCTCTTGACCTTCCTCAAAAGCCATGAGGACCACCCCCACCACCCCTGCCTCAACCAAGGGGCCTTAATGTGGGTCACATCTACCCATATTTACAGAATTAGAAATCGCAACGATTAGCCAAATAGGTATTCATTAATTCATTTTAAAAATAACAATCCTTGGGACGCCTGGGTGGCTCAGTTGGTTAAGCGGCTGCCTTAGGCTCAGGTCATGATCCCAGCATCCTGGGATCGAGTCCCACATCGGGCTCCTTGCTCGGAAGGGAGCCTGCTTCTCCCTCTGCCTCTGCCTGACACTGTCTGCCTGTGCTCGCGCTCTCTCTCTCTCTCTCTCTCTGACAAATAAATAAAATCTTAAAAAAAATAAAAATAAATAAAAATAAAAATAACAATCCTTAACTAATGAAAAGTTATGTTTACCTTGCAGGGACTTAGTCTCTATTGGAGGGCTTCTGGTTTTGTTTACCTCATAATAATGGCTATTTACGCTGTTCCTTCCCTTCAGATGCAAATCTATGATAAAAATCTGGCCTACTGGGGCACCTGGGTGGCTCAGTGGGGTTGGGGCCTCTGCTTTCGACTCAGGTCATGATCCCAGGGTCCTGGGATGGAGCCCCGCATCGGGCTCTCTGCTGGGCGGGGAGCCTGCTTCCCCCTCTCTCTCTCTGCCTGCCTCTCTGCCTGCTTGTGATCTCTGTCAAATAAATAAATAAAATATTTTTTAAAGATTTTATTTATTTATTTGATAGATAGAAATCACAAGTAGGCAGAGAGACAGGCACAGAGAGAGGGGGAGGCAGGCTCCCCAACGAACAGAGAGCCCGATGCGGGGCTCGATCCCAGGACCCTGGGATCATGACCCAGGCCAAAGGCAGAAGCTTTAACCCACTGAGCCACCCAGGCACCCCTAAATAAAATATTTTTAAAAAATAAAAATAAAAATCTGGCCTACCCTTTTGGGGCCCAGTTACTGCCCAGGAATTCAACTGGCTACTAGAGTCAGGGATTCTCCTTGGGTATGATCAGCTCTGGCCATTGGGACAGGTAGCAAAGAAGCAAAGAACCTTTGACTGCAGGTCACAAAGCAAAGCAAAACAAAAACCCTACAAAATACAAAAAAACCCAAAAGCAAATCACAACCTGACACAACTGGTTTAAACCAGCTTTTAATTTTGACTTTTTTTTTTTTTAAAGCAAAACAATCTAGAAATCAGGTGGGGTTTCTTTTAAAGGTTTATTTATTTATTTGTCAGAGAGAAAGTGGGTGAGAGCACGAACAGGGGGAGCGGCGGGCAGAGGGAGAAGCAGGTTACCCTTTGAGCAAGGAGCCTGGGATCATGACCTGAGCCGTAGGCAGACCCTTAACCAACTGAGCCACCCAGGCGCCCCTAGAAATCAGGTTTAATGGTTGGAGGACCTGACATCTCTGTGTTTGGCATTCAGTGTGTGGGCAGTGTCACTCTTGGGTGTGAAATGGCTGCAGCCGCTCCAGGTATCACAATTCCAGATAATCACAGCCAAAGGGAGGGAAGAAAAGAAAACGTTGTCTTCTTTCAGACTTTCTTTTATGGAGGGAAGAAAGCTTTCCCAGAGGCAACCACACAAATATCCCCATAGCACGCACGGCCTTCTCTTGAGCAATCACTGACAAAGGGAGATGAGAGGGGATGACAATGGTGACCCGCAAATCGGAATTTTGTCCCAAAGCTGATAACTGCTGGACAGACTGTGTCTGTCCTAGTCCCATGCGGGTCAGCAAAGGGAGTCAGAGGGCGTCAGAGATAGCGACCAGCCCAAGGTCACACACCAAGCAGATAACGGAGACACACCTGCACCCTGCAATCGAATGGATGTGCCCATGATGTGGGATGCAAAGGCAAAAGAAACATGCAATTTCCT
>PISX010033540.1:0-14969 GCA_004024625.1 Mellivora capensis | reverse complement strand
CTGTTGAATCCTATTGGCTAGTATTTTGGTGAGAATTTTCGCATCTGTGTTCATCAAGGATATTGGTCTGTAATTCTCTTTTTTGATGGGATCCTTGTCTGGTTTGGGGATCAAGGTGATGCTGGCCTCATAAAAGGAGTTTGGAAGTTTTCCTTCCATTTCTATTTTTTGGAACAGTTTCAGGAGAATAGGAATTAATTCTCCTTTAAATGTTTGGTAGAATTCCCCTGGGAAGCCATCTGGCCCTGGGCTTTTGTTTGTCTGGAGATTTTTGATGACTGTTTCTATCTCCTTACTGGTTATGGATCTGTTCAGGTTTTCTATTTCTTCCTGGTTCAGTTGTGGTAGTTTATATGTCTCAAGGAATGCATCCATTTCTTCCAGATTGTCCAATTTGTTGGCATAGAGTTGCTTATAGTATGTTCTTATAATTGTTTGTATTTCTTTGGTGTTGGTTGTGATTTCTCCTCTTTCATTCATGATTTTATTTATTTGGGTCCTTTCTCTTTTCTTTTTGATATGTCTGGCCAGGGGTTTATCAATCTTATTAATTCTTTCAAAGAACCAGCTCCTAGTTTCATTGATTTATTCTATTGTTTTTTTGGTTTCTATTCCATTGATTTCTGCTCTGATATTTATGATTTCTCTTTTCCTGCTGGGTTTAGGCTTTGTTGTTCTTTCTCCAGCTCCTATAGGTGTAGGGTTAGGTTGTGTATTTGAGACCTTTCTTGTTTCTTGAGAAAGGCTTTACCGTTATATATTTTCCTCTTAGGACTGCCTTTGCTGTGTCCCACAGATTTTGAAAGGTTGTGTTTTCATTATCATTTGTTTCCATGAATTTTTTCAATTCTTCTTTAATTTCCTGGTTGACCCATTCATTCTTTGGAAGGATGGTCTTTAGTCTCCATGTGTTTGGGTTCTTTCCAAATTTCCTCTTGTGATTGAGTTTTAGCTTCAGACCATTGTGGTCTGAAAATATGCAGGGAATGATCCCAATCTTTTGATACTGGTTGAGACCTGATTTATGACCCAGGATGTGATCTCTTCTGGAGAATGTTCCATGTGCACTAGAGAAGAATGTGTATTCTGTTGCTTTGGGATGAAATGTTCTGAATACATCTGTGATGTCCATCTGGTCCAGTGTGTCATTTAAGGCCTTTATTTCCTTGTTGATCTTTTGCTTGGATGATCTGTCCATTTCAGTAAGGGGAGTGTTAAAGTCCCCTACTATTATTGTATTGCTGTTGATGTGTTTCTTTGATTTTGTTATTAATTGGTTTATATAGTTGGCTGCTCCCATGTTGGGGGAATAGATATTTAAAGTTGTTATCTTCTTGTTGGACAGACCCTTTTTGTATGATATAGTGTCCTTCCTCATCTCTTATTATAGTCTTTGGCTTAAAATCTAATTGATCTGATATAAGGATTGCCACCCCAGCTTTCTTCTGATGTCCATTAGCATGGTAAATTGTTTTCCATTCCCTCACTTTAAATCTGGAGGTGTCTCCGGGTCTAAAATGAGTTTCTTGTAGGCAACATATTGATGGGTTTTGTTTTTTTATCCATTCTGATACCCTGTGTCTTTTGATTGGGGCATTTAGCCCATTAACATTCAGGATAACTATTGAGAGATATGAATTTAGTGCCATTGTATTGACTGTAAGGTGACTGTTACTGTATATTGTCTCTGTTCCTTTCTGATCTACTCTTTTTAGGCTCTCTCTTTGCTTAGAGGACCCCTTTCAATATTTCCTGTAGAGCTGGTTTGGTGTTTGCAAATTCTTTCAGTTTTTGTTTGTCCTGGAAGCTTTTTATCTCTCCTTCTATTTTCAATGATAGCCTAGCTGGGTATAGTATTCTTGGCTGCATGTTTTTCTTGTTCAGTGCTCTGCATATACCATGCCAGTTCTTTCTGGCCTGCCAGGTCTCTGTGGATAAGTCTGCTGCCAATCTAATATTTCTAGCATTGTATGTTACAGACTTCTTTTCCCGGGCTGCTTTCAGGATTTTCTCTTTGTCGCTAAGACTTGTAAGTTTTACTATTAGGTGATGGGGTGTGGACCTATTCTTGTTGATTCTGAGGGGGGTTCTCTGCACCTCCTGGATTTTGATGCTTATTGCCTTTGCCATATTAGGGAAATTCTCTACAATAATTATCTCCAATATACCTTCTGCTTCCCTCTCTCTTTCTTCTTCTTCTGGAATCCCAATTATTCTAATGTTGTTTTGCCTTATGGTGTCACTTATCTCTCGAATTCTCCCCTTGTGGTCCAGTAGCTGTTTGTCCCTCTTTTGCTCAGCTTCTTTATTCTCTGTCATTTGGTCTTCTATATCACTAATTCTTTTTTCTGCCTCATTTATCCTAGCAGTAAGAGCCTCCATTTTTTATTGCACCTCATTAATAGCTTTTTTTTATTTCAACTTGGTTGGATTTTAGTTCTTTTATTTCTCCAGAAAGGGCTTTTATATCTCCAGAGAGGGTTTCTATAATATCTTCCATGCCTTTTTCGAGGCCGTCTAGAACCTTGAGAATTGTCGTTCTGAACTCTAGATCTGACATATTACCAATGCCTATATTGATTACATCCCTAGCCTTCAGTACTGCCTCTTGTTCTTTTTTTTTGTGGTGAGTTTTTCCGCCTTGTCATTTTTTCCAGATAAGAGTATATGAAGGAGCAAATAAAATACCAAAAGGGTGGCAAAGACCCCAGGAAAATGCCCTTTAACCAAATCAGAAGAGACCCCAAGTCATGGGGGGGAGAAAGGGGATAAAAAGAAGTTTAGAAAAAAAAGTTAAAAAAAGAAAACAAATAAAGAAAAAATATAAAAAAGAAAAAAAATATATATATATTAGACTGGTGACTAGAACAGGGTCACCCATCTAATTGTGGTGTATTTTGGTCTCTTAGAAGAAAGCACCTCCCAAAATTTTAAAGAATGAAAAATGTATATAAGGGTAAACACAATGAAGGGATGGGATATGCCTATAAAGATGAAAAGCAAATTTTTTTTTAAATTTCTAAAAAAAGGAGTTGATAAAGTAAGTTGTTTGGGAGAATAAAGAAAAAGAAAGTGGAGAGAATTTGCTCAGGCTGGAGACTAGAACAAGCCCGGAGCTAGATTTAGGGAATATTTTGATCCACTAGAGGAAGTTGTACCCCAAATTTTATATAAGGAAAAAACCCTTATGTGAATACAAAAAGTAAAGTTAAATACTATGAAGGATAAAATATGAGTATAATAGTGAAGGTTCAAAAAAGATTATTATTTTTTTGGAAAGGTATTGTTAAGATAAACTAGTTAAAAAATGTTAAAAACGAAAAGGGTAAAAGTTCAAAAAAATTTAGCAGAAAAAGAAAAAAAATAAAATTAAAGAAAAAATTAAATTAACTGCAAGACTAAAGAATCATGGGGAGAAAGCCATGAATTCTGCGCTTTGCTTTCTCCTCCTCTGGAGTTCCACTGCTCTCCTTGTTAAGTGAACTTGGTCTTGGCTGCATTTCTTGTTGATCTTCTTGGGGAGGGCCCTGTTGTAGTGATTCTCAAGTTCTTTGCCCGAGGCAGAGTTGCACCGCCCTTACCGGGGGCTGGGTTAAGTAATCCTTTCGGTTTCACTTTTGGGAGCTTTTGTTCCCTGAACGCTTTCTGTAGAATTCCGGAGGACAGGAATGAAAATGGCGACCTCCCAATCTCCAGCCCGGAGGAGCCGAGAGTTTGGGGCCCCACTCCTCAGTGTGCCCTCAGAGAAAAGCCCCAATCACTCCTGTCTCCCTGGCCTCTGGCCGCGCTCCGAGCTCACCCAGCCTGTGACTGGTTCAAGGTAACCCCGAGCTGAGAGCTCACTCCTCGGCTCTGTCTCTGTAGCCGGCTTCCCCGCTCCAATACCTGCGAGCTCTGCGACACTCAGACACCCCTTATCCTTCTGTGGCCCTGTGGGACCTGGGGCCACACTGACCCCGCGTGGGCTTCACCCCAGTTTAGTCTCTGGAGCGATGTCCCTCAGTGGAGCAGACTTTTAAAAGTCCTGATTTAGTGCTCCGTTGATCCGCTGCTTGCCGGGAGCTGGCCCCTCCCCCGCGGTCTATCCTCCCTTCACTTTCGATTCACATCTCTGCTGGTCCTACCTTTCAGAAAGTGGTCGATTTTTTGTTTCCAGAATTGGTGTTCTTCCTCTCTTCAATCTCCCGTCGGATTTGTAGGTGTTCGCAATGGTTTGATAAGCTATCACTGATCTCCTGCTACCTGATGTCGTCTCAGCTGCTACTTCTCCGCCATCTTGACTCCTCCCCTACTTTTTTGGTTTTAAAAAACTCCCAAAATCCTAGTGACAGGGGAAATGGTCAAAATGTCTGATCACCTTCCTAATATTTAATATTAAAAATATGATTGTGTACCCTGGTTTAGACATTCTGAGACGGGTGAATAATCCTAGTTCTTACTAAATCAACCCCCAGTTCACAAGAGGACAGCAAAATGGGCTTTCAGAATGTTACCGTTTTGTCAGTGATGATGGTGATAATGTTAGTAAAGATAACGACAACTGTTATCCATTCACTGCTTAAATGGTACAGAGCTTATGGGAGATGATAAATCAGAATAGAATAAGTTTATGTTGCAGTAGGGAACACACATACCACACCTACCACACACACAGAGAGAGTTTAATTCTTGCTTACACCAAATTTCTGTAGATCTAATAAATCCACAAAGCAGCTGACCTTCATAGTGCTGTTCAGTGGAAAGCTACTTGCCTCTGAAAGGGATGAGAGAGGGAGAAAAAGAGACTTCTCTTTTCAGCCCATTGGCTATATGGGTCTTCCATTTCTACATGGGAAATGAAGGGAAGTAGGGGATATCCAATAAGCAAGATGATCTCAACTACTATTACAATTGAACACTGATAACAGTTCAATAGAAGAGAAGAAAGTCACCCAAAACAATTAGGAAAGTTTATGTTCAGGGATACCTAATTTCATTTTTTTACACTTAGTTAATATCTTCAAATTGAAGAAAATACTCAAGGTACACAATTAAATATTATAAAGTTAGACTACTCGTTTGGACTTATGAATATATGGAACACATATTTAGGCCTCACTCTGAATTTTTTAAAATATTCATGACGTAAAAATGATTACGATATCCATAGTAAATGACATCTTCGATTAAACAGTATTCCGTATATGCATATATAATGAAATAAAAAACATTATAAATAATAAGGAAACCTAAAAACTGAATAGCAGTTTTCAAAGTACCTTCAAACCATGCTTTCACTTTTGATGAAAAGCAGCTAAGCCCACTGATTAACAGTACAGGCCCTGTGGTCTGATTGCCTGGGGTGCATTTGTTAAATACTTAACTCTGTGCTTCTTTATCCTGTCTGTAAAATGTCAACAATGATAGGACCTAGCTCATGAGACCATGTACAAATGAAATGAATGAATGAAATAGAATGTTCTTAGAATCATGCCTGGAATATAGCAAACATGCAATAAATGCAGCTGATTATGTAAGCCCAATTCCTTATGGGGTCAGTGTTACCAGCCAGACTCTTGTACTGATGGAGACAACCAGTCTTAGAAAGTGGAGTAATTTGTCCAAATATCACACAACTAGGAAGAAGTAGAACAAAAACTAAAACTCAGAGGTTATTTTAACTTTATTTTTTAATAAGATTTTATTTATTTATTTATTTATTTGATAGAGATGACAAGTAGGCAGAGAAGCAGGCAGATAGAGAGGAGGAAGCAAGCTCCCCACTGAGCAGAGAGCCCGACGTGGGGCTCGATCCCAGGACCCCGGTATCATGATCCGAGCTGAAGGCAGAGGCTTTAACTCACTGAGCCACCCAGGTGCCCCTATTTTAACTTTAAATGCAGCTCTTCAATTCTCCCTTTTTTAGGTCATAAAAATCAATAAAATTTTCTTGTATGCTTTTAGTGTTCAAGTAGTTATCACCTGGGAACTATTGTTTTTAATTTTTAAGTTTTCATTTTAATTCCAATTAGTTAACATACAGTGGTATATTAGTTTCAGTTATATAATATAGTAATCAACAGTTCCATAGGTCACCCAGTGCTCATCACTACAAGTGCACTCCTTAATCCCCACCAATTTAACCCATCCCCTCATTCTCCTCCCCACGGGTAACTATCATATCGTTCTCTATAATTAAGTCTGTTTCTTTCTCTCTCTCTCTCTCTCTCTCTTCCCTTTGCTTATTTGTTTTGTTTCTTAAATTCCACCTATATTTTAATATAAAAGGTGCATAAGTGAGTAAAAACTAGCTGTCCATTTTCCTAATGCCTTGTAGGAGCTTATCCACAGAATTTATTTGATAAGTTATGCACTGACAAACACATGATGTATCTCCATAAAAATCTTCATTGACATTTTTTTTTCTTTCTGTTATGTTCATCCTCTGAGTTCAAGTACATGGACAGAGAGCAGTGTGGAGAGACCTGGAGATATGTTTTAGTAAAAATAGAATATTTTCTTAATCACACAGACTAGATGAAAATATGCTTCTGTCATTAACCAGCGGAACAACAGTAGAAATGTCTTTTTAAATTTTAGCCCTCTTCTGCAGAAAAGGAGTTAAAATAGCTTTTCTGTATGTTATTGTGGATATAAAAAGGTAGTTTAAGTTTCCCTTGGCAAATTAAAAATGATTCAATGTATGTGTTTTCTGTTGGAACACAGATTTTCATGAATTTATAAAATGGACAAGTTAGAGTCAAACCATAATTACCCATTAAAGGAAATAATCTACTACTATTATTGAAATGATGGTATTCTAGGAGTCATTCAGAGCTCTGGCATAGTTTGCCCTTTGAATAAATTAATCTAAGGTCAGATAAAGGAAAAATAATAGTTGGCTTTCTTTGCTTTTTTATTTAATGAACACAGAGAGTTTTTAAAACATCAGAGGATATCCTAGCCAAGAATGAGCAACTGGCAATTATCTGATGCAATCTGTCCCAATTGCAAACTAAAATGTCTGCAGAGAACCAGAAATCATGAAAAGGCAAAAAGGCCCTGAAAATTAAGACTAAGGGAAGACTAAGGGAGAATTTAATCTACAGTTTTGGAGTGTTTGCTAATTAAAAGGCATAGAGCATTGAATTGAAAAAAATATGCAGAATTAACAGAGATCATTGGGGCTGGGGAAGTGGTTGGGAGGGAAGCAGGAAAATATTCTGTACTTATCCCTTTTCTAACTGTCTAGGAGACCAAGGGATCTATCTTTTTCATCCTCCCACTAATTGGTGAGGTAGACTTGTCTTTCAGATGCCACCTTCCTACACCTCTTACAGATCTCAGAAAACAACAGGGCAAAATGTAATAGTTGATGGTGCACTGCAAAGTAAAAGTTATGGCATACCAATTAAAAATATTGTTTCTGAAATGAGATCTTGAACAAGGTATTATATTCAACCTATAAAATATTATATCATGCTTACCTGGTAGAATCGATGTGAAATTAAATGAGGAGGAAAACTTAAATGAGTTAATACATTTAAATTTATCAAGCACATAGTAAGTATCCAATTTGTGTTAACTAAAACCAGTATCAGTTGAAGCAAATACTGTCAGGCAGAATTGGAGATAAAATTATACCATTTCAGCTGAGGTGTTTTTCTCCTTGTGCTCTTGAGGAGGCTTTCAGAGGACTGGACTGCCCAGCCATGCTCAGCTCAGTGGAGTTGAAATAGGGCAAAACCTGATGAAATGGCAGTTCCGTGCTACTTTGCTTTTGATGGCCTGATCACATTTGAGTGTTCCTACCACATCCCAACTCCTGTGTGTTTACACCTGACATTCTCTCCTCATAAAAAGGATATATTCCTATACTTCTAGCTGCAGGTCACTTAGGTTTCTCTTCCTGTCCTCTATACAAGGAAACTACTCCAGCCTCTTTCCACTGTCCCCACCCCTGCTTTGTCATTTTTCCAGTTTCTGTGAAATCTTTTCTGCCCTCCTATTAGCTTCTAATTCAGTTCAGTGAATTTCTGATCACTAAAGTGATTTCTGATCACTAAAGTGATTTAATTCACCCATTCCCTCTCTACTTTACTGGCCATTCAGTCTCAATCTATGTTGCTGTTAATTTCTCTTCTCCGTTTTACTTCTCCTTGGCTTGAGTTTACTTCCAATGTTCTTCCCCTGATTCGTATTCATCAGCCACTCTAGCCTCCTTTCTGTTCCCAGGACGCAGCAGGCATTCGTTTGCTTCAGAACCTTTACATTTATTTCATTTTCCTGGAATGTCTTTCACAGAGATATCTGCATGATCCTGCCTTTGCCTGTTAAATGTCTCAGATACCATCATTAAATATTTGGCCACAATATTTAAGATTGCAAATACACATGCAGAAACATCCTTTTCTTTGCCATACTTTACTCTGTAGACCATAGTATTGTCTAACATACTATGCATATCTTATTTATCCTATTTCTGGTTGTCACTGTCACTTGAATGTCAGTTTATAAAGACAAACATGTCAACAGTTTGGTTTACTATTGCAACCATAATGCAGAGAGGAGTGTCAGGCAGATAGTAGAGGTCAAAGTGGATCTGTGAAATTAATGAGTTAATTGTGAGGGAACATACTCAGAAAAAAAATGTAGAATGGTAGATTGTAAAATGTAAAATGTAGAATGGTAGAATTAGACATTTCGAGACAATATGTAGCAAACATAGCACTGTAAAAATCAGATAAATGGGGTAGAAAGCAAATGTAAATGGGCTTTCAAAACTAATACAACTTTCCATTGAGGGCTTATTATGTCAGTCACTTGACTGAAAATTTAACGTTTTAACATATCCTTTGAAGCAAATGTGTTATTATCCCCACTTTTCAAGAGAGCAAACTGACTCCCTGATCATTTAATACTTGAATAAATTCACACAACTAGTGAGTGGTAGAGCTACTGAAGAAATGCCTGTTAGTCTGGCTTCAGAGCCTGAGCTTTGTAGAAACATCTATGTTATTGGTTAGATGGGAAGATTAGATGACTTAGTACATGTAAAACTCTGAGGTAATTCTTATGCATAATTAGTGCTCAATTCAAGTTAAGTTTTGGTTCATAATTTTTATTTTTATGTTCTTCTTTATGGTTTGTTTGCTATATTTTAATACATGACATAGATACTTCTTTTTCGTTTTATGGGTGGGTATGTGTGTTTGTTTTCTTTTAGTATATTGGGAAATATATAATCTGTTATCTAGGGTCACTTTTCAGTGTACAAATTTATAAAGCATGTATTTCCCTACTAATCAACTTTAAGAATACAGCAGTGTTTACTTAGTTCCCCTACATAATCACAAGTAATACACATTTTTGCTATCCCCACTTCATCTTGCCTCTTAGATTCATTAGAAAGGCCCAGAATTCTTTATCTGTGAAATCTTACTAAATAATGATCTCTTATTTAAAAGCTGAAGAAAACAAACTTTGAAAACTAGATACAATGATTATAAATGTTCTGAATTCCTGGAAATGTGAGCACGACAGCCACACAGATCAAAGGCACTTTTGCTGCATATAGAACTCACATGTGACAAAGTTTGGTTCAGAATTATGTGGCTTGTTCAGGTGTCTGACAATGCAATTTCATGCAAGAGTCTAAAAAAGCTTGATTTTTGAAATTCAACATTAAAACTTATTCTGAAATCAAGGTATGTAAACCTTAATTTTTTTTTAATTCAAAACTCATCAGGTAATGGGGTAGAAATGACTTGCTACTTGACGTTCACACATTATATCTAAATAAATAAATTGATGCAAGTGGCTGAAGGAAGTTGTTAATGTGGGAAAAAACCCTAAAACTTTCCTTACTCTAAAGGATTCAATGATTCCATATCTGTCATTTATTACTAGAGATATATTAAGGAAAATGAACAAATATATAAATGAAAGGGTATCTTTTTATAATACTAAAAGCCTAGAAATACATTTTCCATAGTGAAAAATAAATAATAGAATATGTTCAGTCATTAAAAATAATGACACATGGAGAAAAAATAGGTGTATGAAAAATAGTTCTTAGTATGTTAAAAAACACACTTAGAGTATTTATAACATAGTTCATTTTACATATATTATTTTGCTTTTTATAAATCCTAAAATGACATATTTAAAATGTTAATGTAATTTTTCTAGGTATTGATCCATAATTTATCTACTTTTTAATATTTTATTCCTTCTATTTAATTATTTTTCAAATAATTCAGGAAAAATAAAATTAAAATTTAAAATCTAACAGGACAAAAAAATAAAATAAAATAAAATCTGGCAGGATATTTTTGTATATTTTTGTTGTTTGTGGTATTTTTAGTACAAAATGATATTTTCCCTGAGCAAAAGATAGTTATTTTTATTTGCTTGCTTCTCTTTCTTTCCAGCAACCTCTCCCTCAATCCAGTTCCTTTTTGTCTAAATTATGGACAATGTTATCTATTTCCTATAAGATTTGTCAAGTTTCAAGGACATATCATTTGAGAACACTTATATTACCTGCCAAATAATATTTTTTTAATAAATGATGGCTATTATCAGATACACAATACTATCTCATATCTCATTTAGAGTACTAGGTAAAGGGCCATTTTCATGTGTGTTGTGCACTTTCTAGTCTGCTTTTAGGAAAATATTGGCTCTCTATTTTTCCAGAATTCCTTAATACATCTACATCTCTGCATACTTCCATATACGTATCCAGGGATTATTCTTAGTTTACTCACTGTTACAGAAGGAGGCATCTCTTTTCCTACTAGGGTGATTTAATATGAGTCCTATCATAGACTGTTTCTGAGCAAATCTTTAATCACAAAAGGGAAAAGGCCTAAGTTTATATTTCTCTGATACCATTTTCAGAAACTGTGGTTCTGATTGACTTTGACAAGTAGGAAGTAAGTTAATAGCAGCCGAGAAGTCTCTTTCTGTGCTTAGATGTTTATTTTTCTTGTGTTTGGGGACAACCTTTATAAGTAACCTTATACCAACCTTATACCAAGTAACCTTGGCAATTATGTCCTTGCTTTACTTGGCATGTGTTCCAGTGACATCTACAAAGGCAAACGAAGGCTGGTTAGCTGTTATATCAGTCATTTAGTTTTCTGTGAAAGGTCTTTATCACATAGGTTGTCTTTGGCCACCATTGCTTTTAGACTCTGCTACTTTAGCATCAGGGTATTAGTTATAGATCCACCTCCACTGATAAGTAGGTTGCTAGTGACCAGTATCTCTTCCTTCAGTGTGCATCTGGGAGTTTGCAGTACTTGGTGTTTTCCCAGGGATACAAGCCAATTACATTGGATAGTACTGTTGCTAACAAGTTTTGAATCAAGAGTTGTGAGCACTTCCTTTCTTTTTTTTTTTTTTTTAAGATTTTATTTCAATTCCAGTTGGTTAACATACAATGTAATGTTAGTTTCAGGTGTAGAATTTAGTGATTCATCACCTCCATACAACACCTGGTGCTCACCATAAGTGCCCTCCTTAAACACGATCACCTGTTTAACCCAATCCCCCACCCATCTCCCCTCTGGTAACCATCAGTTTATCCTCTATAGTTAAAAGTCCGTTTCTTGGTTTGCCTTCTTCTCTTTTTTCTTTGTGTACATTTGTTTTGTTTTTCTTTTCTTTTCTTTTCTTTTCTTTTCTTTTCTTTTCTTTTCTTTGTTTTTCTATTCTTTCTCTGTTTCTTTGTTTCTTTCTTTCTTTGAGAGAGAGAGAGAGAGAGAGAACGAGCACTGTGGGGAGGGGCAGAGGGAAAGAGAGAGAGTCTTAAGCAGGCTCCATGCCCAGTGCAGAACCTGACAGTGGGCTTGATCTCATGACCCCCAGAGCATGACCTGATCCAAAATCAAGAGTCAGATCCTTTTTTTTTTTTTTTTAAAGAGTCAGATCCTTAAACAACTGAGCCATCCTGGTACCCCTGTTTGTTGTTTCATTAATTCCACATAAGAGTGAAATCATATCGTATTTGTCTCTCTCTAACTTATTTTGCTTAACACAATATTCTTTAGCTCCATCCATGTCTGCAAATGGCAAGATTTCATTCTTTTTGATGGCTGAATAATATTCCAGTGTGTGTGTTTGTGTGTGTGTGTGTGTGTGTACACACACCTACCACCTTTTTATCCATTTATCAGTTGATGTAAAATTGGGCTCTTTCTAAAAATTGGCCATTGTTGATAATGCTGCTATAAATATTAGGGTGTATATATATCCCTTCCAGTTAGTGTTTGGGGCTCCTTTGGGTAAATGCTTAGTATTACAATTGCAGAGTTGTAGGGTAGTTCAATTTTTAGCTTTATGAGGAAGCTCCATACTGTTTTCCAGAGTGGCTGCACCGGTTGATATTTGCACGAACAGTTCAAGAGGGTTTCCTTTTCTCCACATCCTCGTTTCTTGTATTTGTTTCTTGTATTGTTGATTTTAGCCATTCTGACTGATGTGAGTTGATATCTTACTGTAGTTTTGGTATGTATTTCCCAGATAATGTGTGATTATGAGTATCTTTTCATGTAAGCACTTCCTTTCTAAGGTACAAACTTTCTGCTGTATATAATTTTGAAATACATTATAATTTCAGTCTATGATAACATACTTATCTGCTTTTTAGAAATGATTTAAAAATTTTATCTGCTTTGTTTTGTCAATTCAATGACAATTTGAATATAATCAAAATATTTGAATTTAAATGAACATCCTGGAATCAAAGCAATTGGTTTCTATTTTTTCAATTTTTTGCAATAAACATATATCTCTTTTATCATGAAATAACACAATTATTTTTAAATTAAATCACTGTTTTCTTTGCCTAACACTATTCCCCCAACATCATGGATAATATGTATTTCAGCTAGGAAGCATGAAAGTATAGAAAAGATTTTGTGGTTTTGCAGTGTTTACCCTTTGAGGGAAATATTGTCATCTTTTTCAGATGAGAGTAAATCTGTAATTTTCAGGAAGCATAATCACATTTGTAAGTTAAAGATATGCCTTTTTACAACTTTTGACCTTTCTATTGGTCAAGGCAAGATATGTAATTGATGCTTATTCTTTAATGGATCTAAAGAAATGAGTAAAAGTGACCTTTTGATAGAGACTCTACTTAGCGATTGTGCCAAGGCCGCATAATAGAATTTACAAAGTTGGGCCCAGGTGTGTGAGTGTGTTTGTGAATGTGTGCGCTCCTTAAATATCCATAATGAAACTGAAACACTAACTCAACATAGGCTTTCTGCCAGCTGGCCCTAGACACGTAACATTCAGCTCTTTTACAATTCACCTTCAGGTGATGGACATTTACATTGCAAGTTTTTTTCATTCTGTTTTTGATTCAGCCCTACATCCATTCTAGCAGTATAAATTAAGCTATATGATCAATTATATGGTGTTTTTCTGTTTATGATGACACTTTCTCATTCACTATCCCATTCGCCTCTTTCAGCATAGAGAGAGATACTAATATGGCATCAGTTTTCACATAGGAAAGAGAAAAACAGGGGCTGACTCTATACAGAGATGAAATTCAAGCCCAAATCTTCTGATTATATATTTCGTGTATTTTTCATTACAACAAATGTAGTTACAAAGATAAGAGTACTATAGAATAGTTTATAGAGCAACAATTCTGCAATACCTGAAACACATACATTCTGCATATGTATGGGAGAACTTTCAGAGATGCTTACATATTTTGTTTGGATTGCAAAATTACATTTTACTTCATTACACTTACTTGCAAGGGTGAAAATCCATCAGAAACAAAATCAATTCACAATTTAGCACATTAGAGTGACAAATAAAATCATACCCTCTTCAGTTTATTCTAACTTCACAATTAGTTTACAATAAAGGAGATATATATATTTTTTAAAGGAAATAAAGATGAAAGGAAAGGCCTGCGGTGTTCTCATTTCTTAGAGCTAGACACTGAGGAACCAAAAAAGATAAACTCATAGTTATTGCCCCACTTTTGATGAAAACAAATAACTGATAGTCTTTAAAAGAAAGGACAGGGACAAATATATAAGTGAGTGTTTCAAAAGTTAATAATGTTCCTCCATTTCTTAAAGAAGTACAGTTTCTATTTAAATCTAGAAATAATTTATATATATATATATATTTTTTTTCAAAACAAAATTCCAAATGGTTTATTTATCCTAGACCTAAACAATAATGTCTGGTAAATCATGGTTTTTGAGAAACTATTTATAATTTTCTAGTTAAGCAGTAAGTTAGACAGGTAACTGTTTTTATTAATTTTGTCTCTTTTACCACCTAGGTTCACATCTCATGACACTAAAAATTCATAGCATACTTCAGAAAATTGAAACAATAAAAAATCTTTATCACCTATGATGATAAAAACGAGGTGAATATAGTTACCAATGAATTTATACTGCATATTTGAATATATATAGATAAATACAAAATGTGTTTGAATTTTAATAGTTTAAGGACAATGAATATATTATTCTATGTATTTTGTTATTATATATCATGTATAATTAATATTATATATAATTATCTTTAATATTATTTTTAGCATCCTAAACATTTCCTCTAATTATTTTTTTATTATAATTTTTTATTTATTTATTTTTTTTATAGACATATTTTTATCCCCAGGGGTACATGTCTATGAATCGCCAGGTTTACACACTTCACAGCACTAACCATAGCACATACCCTCCCCAATGTCCATTACCCCACCCCTCTTTCCCGACCCCCGACCCCCACCAACCCTGTTTGTTTTGTGAGATTAAGAGTCACTTATGGTTTGTCTCCCTCCCAATCCCATCTTGTTTCTTTTCTTCTTTTTCTACCCCCCTAGTCTCCCATGTTGCATCTCCACTTCCTCATATCAGGGATATCATATGATAGTTGTCTTTCTCTGATTGACTTATTTCACTAAGCATGATACCCTCTAGTTCCATCCACGTCGT
>PISX010033539.1:0-14967 GCA_004024625.1 Mellivora capensis | reverse complement strand
GAGGAGAAGGGAGTTGAGGGAAATTGGGGGGGAGATGAACCATGAGAGACTATGGACTCTGAAAAATAACCTGAGGGTTTTGAAGGGGTGGGGGGTGGGAGGTTGGGGGAGCCTGGTGGTGGGTATTGTGGAGGGCACGCATTGCATGGAGCACTGGGTGTGGTGTAAAACTATGAATTCTGTTACGCTGAAAAGAAATTAAAAAAAATTGGCTGTTATAAATGGTCTGTGTGGATCAACTATATGTGATAATATTTTCTAAGAAGTTAAATGAAAAGGAAGTCAGTATAATCAGAAGTGGAATCTGCTAAGATATATTACAACTAATGGTGATAAAAAATAATTGTGGAGTAGAATAAAAGGCTTACTTGGACAAATCTACAGAGTTTGTGAAGATGTAAAATGTTTAGAACCTCAGTTTAATCCTGTATTACTTACCAGCAAGTATTTTGTGGAAAATAATTTATCACACATTATTGGACCAGTATGGTCAATGATGAAGGTTATTTGGTCTTATAGACTTAACCATCGTTGTTTCTATTTTTGTCAAAATTGGAAGCTGAATATCTTGACTTGTCTTACCATACAACAGTTTGAGGGTGTGTTTAGTAGTGATAGTTTCACTGAAACATTCTGAGTTCAGGACTGAAACTAAAATTTTCCTTTACAAATAGAATCACTTTTAACCACTATGGCTCTGGACATTACCTTCTGCTATAGACTTGACAATGTTTCTTAATGAATTCAACCTAAAATGGTAAGGCAAAACAGCAATTACATGCCAACCTTATAATGTGGTAGAGTCATTTTGATGATGACTAACATTGTTTGAATCACAAGTAATATCAAATTGTTTTAAACACCTCCCATGTCAAAAAGTTAAATCAGGAAATGAGGTCACCACTGACTGGGCAATGATATTCTAGCTCTGGCTAGAATCCAATCAATTTATCTGGCTCTTGGAATTAAATGAAATTTTTATGATTTCTTGGGACAATATAATTATAGTTCTGATGAGAAGAGCTCTTGGAACTAACATTGCATCTGCCAGTGGTATATCAAGTGTACATCATGGCATGAATAACACAATTTCTTGTGGGCAAAAATGAGGTAACACTTGTGGGTGATGAAAAAGGGTTGCTAAAATATACAGAACTAATATAGTTTTATGGAACCTAGTTTTCCAAAGAATCTAAAATGGCTTTGTATCCTTAATAACACTATATATTACATAGAAAAAAGTCTGTTGACAGATGTATGGCAATAAGCCATTACTTTGGGCTGAAATAGTATCAGTTAAATCAGTTGTGTTCAATCAAGTATTTCAAGACTCATGTTGTTCTATGACTATTTCACTAACATGTTTTACTCATGACTCTCAAAGTACTTGAGTTTCTAAAAATGGCTAAATGTGTATATATTTTTTAGTCATTAGTAAAGGTTTTAAAGTAATATTTACTATTATTAAGGAGGTAGTTTATGAACATTTACCCTAATACATTTGATAAAATAAAATTTAACTGAAATTGCATGATGAAAAACTGAGAGGGAATATGTCTTAAGTTGAAAAGATAGGAAATATGACCCTGAGTTATTATTTCCTAATTCATCTCTAGTGTGTTTTTGTGAGAAAATAAATAGTGGACAAATAGGATTGGTAAATAACTCTTCCTTCAGTAGAAAGGGTATTCATTCAAGTTAGATATGAATCTGTCTTTATATGGCAAAGCAAGTGTTTATGTGAATTACATGCCAGTAAACATAGTCTCATTCTTGGAAAATTTCTTTGCTTGTCCTGCTTTTTAAATCTGACAGCTTTAAAATCTCCCATTAGTATTTCAACCATTTAATCTTTAGCTATTACTTTTCATTCAATGAAAATGATCTGACTTGCCCAGAAATTATTATGAGACTAACATTTACAAGTTCCAACATTTACAAATTCAAATTCCAAGAAACTTTCCCCTGATCAAATGGTATTAGCCAGATGCTTGTAAGTAATTAGGCTGACAAATATTTTTCATTCATTTTTCTCAATGAGAGACAACACTATTTGTTAAAAACTGAATGTAAGGAGAGTGAGGTTGGTCTTTCAGTTCTAATTTGATTTTTGGCTGAAGTAAATACTTGCTAACAGGGAAGATGTCATACAAGTCTAACATTGCTGTTAATAGGAATGCCTATTTCCCTGGAATTTTAAAAAACTTGAATGATAGGTAGAAAGAGAAAAATATCAGCAAAGAAAATATTAGCAAAGAAAAAAGTAGCACTACATCAAAAACTTATATGTACTATATGCTGGCTAACTGAACATAATAAAAAAAAGTGGCAACTTTTGTGGAATAGATATTCAACTGGAATTATAGGGAATATTTCTCCCTAAGGGAGTGAACCCTGTCATTCCTAAACCCAGAAATTGTCATTCAGATAATTCTATTGTGTATGGAAGATTAATGCTATGCTCATTACTTGACTATTAAGTGAAATTTTATCCATAATTTTTTCCCAGTTATGCCAGTAAAATTGATCTCCTCAGCCCTATTTTAAAATTTAAATTCTGTCTAATAAATTTAGAACTTTGCCTTCCAAATAATGAAAAGGAGTTTCAGGAAGAAATGAAGATGAAGATTTCCTCTTGAGCTTTTTCTACATCGTAAAATTAGTTTTGCAAGCCATTATGGATGCTTGTGAATATTCACAAATGTAACCAACTTCTTCTATTCTCTCTGGTAAGACAAATCTACCCTTAGAAGGAAAAACTACACTTTCCTCTTTTATTAAAACTTCTAGGGAGGCCTGGGTGACTCAGTTGGTTAAGTGGCTGCCTTCGGCTCAGGTCATGATCCCAGCCTCCTGGGATCAAGTCCCACATCGGGCTCCTTGCTCAGCAGGGAGCCTGCTTCTCCCTCTGCCTCTGCCTGCCACTCTGTCTGCCTGTGCTCGCTCGCTCTCTCTCCCTCTCTGACAAATAAATAAATTTAAAAAAATTAAAAAAATTAAAAATTAAAAAACTTCTAAATTTTGTGTACATTTTCATTTTGCTACCTTTTCATGTCTTACTATTCAATTCTGAGCTTTTTAGCTCATTCTTGGTATCTTCTTTGGTCTTCTGTTTATCCTATTATATGTGCTAAATCTTTTTTCCCCCTTTTATTATTTTTTATGTGAGCATATAGTTGACATACAAGGTTACATTAGTTTCAGGGGTACAATGTGGAGATTCAATAAAATTTTTTGTTGTTGTTGTTAAAAACATCCAGAACTGAAAGCCTTCCTTATATCTTTCATCGAGAGCTGCCAGTTAGCCCTGAGACTTACCTGCTCTCCTTAAGGATGTGGGTCATCTTAGTATAGCTTACAAATATGCACAGATATCTGTGCACACATACACACTACATGCATACACCACTTAAGAATAAGAGCAAAAAACTCCCCCAAGAAGCAATATACATACTCCTTGGATTTGTGCTATATCTATGGCTAATACTGTTGTCAAGGCTCCTGTGCTGTTTTCCTTATCATCAAACCAGGAAATATCCTAGAGAAAAAGGAGAATTAACATGTGGTTATCAAAACAAACAAACCAAAACAAAAAAAAATATGGCTATCAAAAAGGTTCTTTTCTGACTTGTGATTCTGTTGTAATAAGTCAGAAGGCATTTACCAGCTCCCACACCCCCACATATTTAATTCTTATAAATACCATGAATCAAATGACTTTTGTTTCTTACTTCATAAAGATTTGTAATTAGATACAAAATGAAGAATGAAGCCCAATAGCTTGGAACCATTACCAATGCTATAATATTGTAAAATAATCAACATCAGAAATGGTCATTTTGAACCATTTGTAATTGTAATTTTTACTCCACAATAATTTGTGAAGAGCAGACTACTTAAAAAGTTAATGCACAAAACAATTTAGAAATATTTCTAAACAAAACCAAATATTATTAAAATGTCTATATTATCCAAAGTAATCTATACATTTAATGCAATCCCTATCAAAATACCACCAGCATTTTTCATAGACCTGGAACAAACAATCCTAAAATTTGTATAGAACTACGAAAGATTCCAAGTAGCCAAAGCAACCTTGAAAAATAAAGGCAAAGCTGGAGGCATCACAATTCTGGACTTCAAGCTGTATTATGGGACAACATAGTACAGGCATCAAGACAATATAGTACTGGCACAGAAATAGACATACAGATCGGTGGGACAGAACAGAAAAACCCAGAAATGGACCCACAACTGTGTCAACTAATAATCTTCGACAAAGCAGAAAAGAATATCCAATGGAAAAAAGTCTCTTCAACAAATGGTGTTAGAAAAACTTGACAGTGCCATGCAGAAGAATGAAACTGGAACACTTTATTACTCCATACACAAAAATAAATTCAAAATGGATGAAAGACCTAAATGTGAGACCAAAACCATCAAAATACAAAAGCAAAAATGAATGATTGGGACTTCATCAAGATAAAAAGCTTCTGCACAGTGAAGGAAAAAACAAAACTAAAAGACAACTTATGGAATGAGAGAAGATATTTGTGAATAACATATCTGATAAAGGGTTAGTATCCAAAATCTAAAGGATTGATCAAACTCAACACCCCCAAAATAAATAATCCAGTCAAGAAATGGGGAGAAGACATAAAGAGACATTTTTCCAAAGAAGACATACAGATGGCTGGCAAACACACAAAAAGATGCTCAACATCACCCATCATCAGGGAAATACAAATCAAAACCATGATGAGATGCCACCTCACACCTGTTGGAATGGCCAAAATTAACAACACAGGAGACAGCAGATATTCGTGAGGATGCAGAGGAAGGGGATACATACACACACACACACACACACACACACACACACACAAATATTACACACACACACACAGGAATATTACTAAGCCATCAAAAGATGAAATCTTGGCATTTGCAATGATGGGGGTGGAGCTATGGTGTATTATGCTAAGTGAAGTTAAAAGAAAGACAAATACCATATAATTACACTTATATGTGAAATTTAAGAAACAAAACATATAAACATAGTGGGAGGGGAAAAAAAGAGAAAGGAAGCAAACCATAAGAGACTCTTAAATATACAGAACAAACTGAGTTGATGGAGGCTGGGGGATGGGCTAAATGGGTGATGGGTATAGGGGAGGGCACTTGGAATCTGCACTGGGAGTTGTAAATGAGGAATCATAAATTCTACACTGGAAACCAATTTTACCATACATGTTAACTAACTGAAATTTAAATAAAATCTTGAAATTAAAAAAAAATATTTCCAAACCTTTCTGTCTAAACTGATTAATGATAAAAAGTCTATCTCTTCTTTAGGACCCACATAGGCAAGATTTCCTCTGACACTTCATATTACTTCCTAGATCTTATAAGCACCAGGCAGGGGCACCTGGGTGGCTCAGTGGGTTAAGGCCTCTGCTTTCGGCTCAGGTCATGGTCTCAGGGTCCTGGAATTGAGCCCCGCATTGGGCTCTCTGCTCAGCGGGGAGCCTGCTTCCTCCTCTCTCTGTCTGCCTCTCTGACTACTTGTAATCTCTGTCTATCAAATAAATAAATAAAATCTTAAAAAAAAAAAAAAGCACCAGGCATTGTGAGAGGCTAAAGAAGCAAAAAGGCCAATGTAAAACCCCTGTGGCCAAGAAGCATGAGATCTGAAGGACGTAGGTCAAAAACATAAGCAATAAAAGCATAATGTAGCCAATTTCATTTTCAACTGCAAATAGAGACAGCACTTCTTAGCCTCAGGAATTCTGATTTCCTTTTATTAGCTATTGAATGTTTCCTCCCACTCACTCAAACCACTTATATCTCTTGCGGATTAAAATCATGTGGAGCCTGTCTCTGGAAAATGACTTATTTTTAGTAAATGAAGAGCAAAAGAATTGTTGGCTTACAACTCAGCCAGGGCCCTGACACTCAGGTTACATGTTTCTGCCAACTAAGTAAACAGAAGCATAACAGAGAGAGGGCTGTGTGTGCATTAATCACACAGTTGTGTGAGAATAATTCTCCTGTGGAGGAATACGGCAAGAGCAAGGGTGGGTACGACCCTAGTATGATTGCACTACTCTGTAAGCTCCTGCATTGGGAAGGTGTTCCAAAGAGTTGAAGATCCAAGATACCCAAAGGGCATCCTATAGAGATTACAATTTGCACTACAAACACCATTTTGAAAACACACCCCCACTCAAGAGCCTAACATACTATGAATACACATCAGCAATGATAATAACTATAGCATTCTTGAACTGGAAGAATTTACCTGTTTTTTTTATTGTTACTCAAAAAAATTAAGATAAACTTCACATTTTCCAATTATTTCTATTTTTCAACATGGCATGGAACACAAAGAAATTTTGGATACAATATAAAGTAAAAATCTAGAAAGGATAATTTATTATGGAATATTACATTCTTGATTCTAGAGTAACTTGTATAATACACTAGGCATAGGATATATATGTGATGAGTCTTAGTCATTATCTGATGTTCAAGCAAGCGGTCCAAAATTACTTTCTAACAAGTCAGCAATGTGTACTCTAGGGACTGTATTCCAGCTGACAATGTATGCTAAAACACTTGGTGTTGAGTAAAAATTAGCTTCTTTTTTCTTTTCCTGATGGTAAAATGATTGTAATATTATCAGTTTTTTGATACTATTAAATCCATTTTTCCCTGTCAATAATTATACTAGAAGCAAAAGAAAAAAAAAAAAGAAAGAAAAAAAAACACATTGTGATACATACATATTAGGTATGTGTTTTCTCAATTAATCATAACTGTGTGAGGTAGATATGACTATCCATATTTTTAAAACAGATTTTATTATTTACTTGAGAGAGAGAGAGAGAATGAGAGGGAAAGAGGTCAAAGGGAGAAGTCCGATGTGGGACTCGATTCTATGACTCCAGGATCATGACCTGAGCCAAAGGCAGTCGCTTAACCAGCTGAGCCACCCAGGCACCTGACTATCCATATTTTATAAATGAGGATGCCAAGGTACTGAGGGATTAAATAACTTACCTAGGTCCACATAGCTTGCAAGTTCTGAGTCCAGGATTTGAACCTAGGCAACCAGATGCTAGAGTGTTTAATCCACTATTGTGTTCTATCTCCCATTTAACTGAAGCATTATAGTTGAGTCTCATTACCTGTTTCTCTTGCTTCAGGACTTGTTACCTCAAATCCTTTTGGAAGTAGCTTTTTGAGATCCCCTTAGTGATCACCATTAATTCTATCATCTCATGATTAGGGACCCTCCCAAAGAAGCCCTAGCCAATCTAATTTAAAGAGAAATAGGCAAAAATACTTATCTGTTCAGAAATCCAATCTTTAGGTCAATATTTATCATTAAGAAGTAAACTTAGCTTTAAGAAATGAATTATTTACAACCACTGAAGTCAGCAACACTTAGGACATTCTTTTCAACTGGAAGGATGTCAAGTAATCAAATAAAATACAGATTTTATACCTACAAAAAGACCACACCTGATTCCATAAATACCTCTGCCTCAAAAGAGGTTTCAAAATAGTTGTAAAAAACAGTGCAAGTCTCAGCATGCTTTCTAAGCCTAAAAAGTCTTAGGACAAAAACCAGGTAATAAGAGTTAGGCAAAAGTATGGATTAGGAGTCCCTTACTGTAGACAAAATTGAAACTGGGAAGGTATTTTTAAAGAAAAGGCCAAATACCGTACTCTTCTTTTCCTCCAATTTGAAAAAGCAAAGAATGAGATGACAGGGACTGAGTTGAATTTATAGGGGAATTTAATAACATGTGCTAAATAGCACAGAGTCTCTGTGTGTGTGTTTCAATGTGTATGTTTTTTGAAAGATCAGAGTTTTTGGTTTATAAATTGGGGCATTCTTTTTTTTTTTTTAGATTTTTTTGTAATTTATTTAATCAACAGAGAGAGGTCACAAGTAGGCAGAGAGGCAGGCAGAGAGAGAGAGAGGGGGGGAAGCAGGCTCCCTGCTGAGCAGAGAGCCTGATGCGGGGCTACATCCCAGGACCCTGAGATCATGACCCAAGCCAAAGGCAGAGGCCCAACCCACTGAGCCACTCAGGTGCCCCAAATTGGGGCATTCTTATGGGCAGAATCCACTTTAACCAAGAATGTTACTGTCCAGCTATTCATGTCCCTAATGGTAGGCAGAGCATGAATGTCTAGTATTAACCCTAGGATATTGGATTCACAGTAACGACTGGTTAAACTGACTCCTGGACTTGGGACTCCACCAAAAGCACACTGTGAACCTTTAGAGACAAAGTTCAAAGCATGTTTGGAAAAGTTACATATATTCTTCTGTTCAAAACATTCAGACATTCAAGATACATTGTAAAAAGTTCCTGGAAATTAAAAAAAATAAATTTCCTTGAATGTAGAAAAACATAAATTCATACAGAAAAACAAAAATGAGCAGAAACTGTCAGTAAGTATAAAATACAGTATTAATTAAAATCCTACCCTAATTTCATCAAAGATTTGAGGAAAGAACATAAAGTATTCATAAATAAAAAACAAAATTAAAGTATAAGTTTAAATTGAGTGAGTTGTGCAGCCATTAAATGGTTTTATGATCCCTCAAGTATATTTTTGTTTTTCTCGATTAAGGAGAGTCTCCAATTATCTCTGACAGGTCTTTGAGTAGAGAATGCATCAAGTTCCTATGAGAAACCTCGCACTTGCTTTACTAAATTTTGTAGCTTGTAGTTCCCCGAGAGCAAAAAGTCCTAGGAATTTTGTTACACAGCAGCCCTCTGAACATTACTGCTAAACATCATAAGATGTAAAAACGCGTTTTGATGACTCAGCTGGAGTGACAGTAATTCTATTTTCTGACAAGAAATGACCTAGGCAGGAAGCTATTTGCTCCTGCACAAGGAGCTCTGGTGACGTCAAGTGTGGTGAAGCGTTCCAAATGAATACTGGTTTTCAGGGAACCCAATACACACATAGAGAGAGATCACACAGAGAGATTTGACACACAGAGAGAGATCACAAGTAGGCCGAGAGGCAGGCAGAGAGAGAGGGGGAAGCAGGCTCCCTGATGAGCAGAGAGCCTGATGTGGGGCTGGATCCCAGGACTCTGAGACCATGACCTGAGCCAAAGGCAGAGGTCCAACCCACTGAACCACCCAGGCGCCCCTGAACTTGCTTCTATTAGAAAAATATACTGTAGGGATGCCTGGGTGGCTCAGTTGGTTAAGCCACTGCCTTTGGCTCAGGTCATGATCCCAGTGTCCTGGGATCGAGTCCCGCATTGGGCTCTCTGCTCAGCGGCCTGCTTCTCTCTCTGCCTCTGCCTGCTTGAGTGCTTGTGCTCGCTTGCTCTCTCTCTCTCTGACAAATAAATAAATAAAAATCTTTAAAAAAATATATCTATATACTGTAAGAACTCTGATGTTAGATGCTATTTAGAACACAAGAGGCATGCTTTTAAGGGATCAAAGGAAAGATTATGTCAAGAAATTGACTTGAAAAACTACAAGCTGGAATATTTAAAAATACATTTTATTATTATTATTATTTTTGAAGATTTTATTTATTTATTTGACAGATGTGAGGCTTGATCCCAGGACCCCGGGATCATGACCTGAGCCGAAGGCAGAGGCTTTAACCCACTGAGCTACCCAGGTGCCCTAAAAATACATTTTAAATAAAATAAGGAAAAAAATCAAACACTGACCTGATATAACATGGCTTTAAATGCCAAATGTCTTAATCTCATGGTTAAAATTTCCCCTGCTCTGCTATAAAATAACCCCTGAAAAACAAAAAAAATTTATATTTATTCTTAATTCTCTTCTCTATTTCTTTGTAACATTTAGTCACTACATTATTTATTTATATTTTATTTATATTGTTATTATTTTTAACTCAGAGAGGATGGCATAAAAAATAATCATGTTCAAGCTTGTTTAATTCATTCAAAACTTACCTGAATGAAATAACTGACAAAGCAAATAACACCCAAAATCACAAAGATCATGGAATACATCTCAGCATCATGCTTTAATGAGGTTTTATCATCATTTTCAAATATCTGAAAAGGAATAGATTTTTTTATCAGGTGATTGGAAGAAAATATAAAAGAAAGAAAAAAAATAAATATCTATCAGGAATTTTTGAATGGATTTCAACATAAGAATAAGATTATATATACATTTTTGGAATGTATAATGAAAAGAATGTATAATGAAAAGAAGTATACCATTATTCTATCCACTACATTCATTATATATGATAAAAAATGATTTGCTGTCAAATTTCTCACTTAAGCTATGTAAATATGAGATCAGACAATGAGTCTTCTACTATTATTATCACAATATATTTTCAAAGAAACCACCAGTTTGTTTGAATTACTATTTCTAATAATGGCTAATAATTTAGGTTTCTTAATATTCTTCTATTTAAGGTACTACCTACAATGTGAGATCTTTATACATGTCCCTAGAAATTGTTCCAAAAATTAGTAATTATACATATATCGGCATCTATGTTGACAAAGCGTAGTTGTGCAAATTTGGGAGACTGAAGAATTAACGTGACTGTGTTCTTGAATCCACCAACTCTCCTGAGTCCCTTGGTACAATCCTAAGCTCTTGTTATTTCCTTCCTTTGAGCTGGCTAGTAATAAAAAATGGCCATTGTTTGGACTAGTTGAAAGAAGAGTAGTTGTATTTGTCTATTTTATTGCTTCAGTGCTTTGGAATGCTGATATGGCACTGGAGTCAAAATTAGAAAACAAAGTAATTTCTTTACTGATTGCCCAGTCAACAAGGCCCAGCCAAGACTTCACAATAGAGGCTGGCTTATCCCCTGAGAACATTAGTTAACCTTCCTATTGTGGATCCTACACTATGGGTGACCCACTGCAAATCCCAGTTTCCCCATTACTAGGTCAAAGGACAACAGGTCTGTTCTCTCACCCTGTATTTTGTTTAAAATTGTTAAAAATATTAGCAAATTAGCTTTACTTACAGTTACAATTTTTGCAAAGATGATGGAAAATACTGGATGAACAGCTCCATTTAGAACAGCAGCCAAAGTCCCCAGAACCACAGAAAGCCATTCAGACTTGATTAATTTAAAAATTTTGAACAGAGAAACTTCAGGAGGACTTGTCTATGAATAAAACACTTTGGTTAGAATTCCAGTTTGAGAGCATAATGGAACCTAGAGAAGTTAGCCAATTTTAAACAGATTTATAATGTAAAATATAAAATATAATAGATGGCGAAGTAAAAGAATATATTTTTTTAAAGATATGACAGAGAGATCACAAGTAGGCAGAGAGGCAGGCAGAGAGAGAGGGGGAAGCAGGCTCCTCGCTGGCAGAGAGCCTGATGCAGGGCTCGATCCCAGGACCCTGAGATCATGAACTGAGCTAAAGGCAGAGGCCTTAACCCACTGAGCCACCCAGGCACCCCTCCTAAAGAATTTTAAATGTCATGTATTTTAGAGCTATAATGAGTTACATAGTTTTCATACAATAAGCTCTATATATTTAAAATGTACAACTTGGTAAGTTTAGATGTAACTATACACCCATGAGACCATTATCACAGTCAAGATAATGAACATATCCATTATTTCCAGAAGTTTTCTACAGCCTTTTGTAATCCCCCTCTCCCACACCCCTCAGCTTCCAATCCTCTTCCCCTATAATCACTGACATGCTTTCTGTTACTACAGATTAATTTGGATTTTCTAAAATTTTGTTTAAATGGAATCATATGGTATGAATTCTTTTTCATCTGGCTTCTTTTGCTCAACATAATTACTTTGAGATTTATTCATAATATTGTATAAATTAACACTTCATTCATTTTTATTGCTGAGCAGTATTCCATTGTATGGCTATGCCAAAATTTATATATCCATTTACCTGTTGACATGTATTTGGATTTTGGGCTATTACAAATAAAACTGCTATGAATATTCATATTTAAGACTTTGTGTGCACATATGCTTTCATTTCTCTCAGGTAAATACCCAGAGATAGAATGGCTGGATCAGGTAGTAGGTATATGTTCAACTTTTTAAGAAATTGCCAAAGTGTTTTCCAAAGTGTTTCATATTACCATTTCATATTACCCTCAGCAAAATGTGGAACAGTGGTAGCTTCACATCATTGCCAACACTTGCTACTGTCAGTCTTTTTAGATTTCACCATTCTAATAGGTGTGTCATGAAATCTCAATTACAAGTTTAATTTGCACTTCTCTAATGAATAACGACATTTGGCATTTTTTGTATGCTTGTTTCCTATATGTACATCTTCTTTGGCAAAATGTATATTCAAATCTTTTGCCCATTTTTCATTTGGATTGCTGGTATTCTTTTTGTACTTTGGGAGTTCTTTTTATATTTTGGACACGGTCCTTTATCAGGTATGTGACTTACAAATATTTTCTCCCAGATTTTGGCCTATCTTTTCATCTCTTAAGAGTGCTTTACAAATAGCAAAGGTCTTGGGGCATCTGGTTGGCTCAGTGGGTTAAAGCCTCTGCCTTCCGCTTGGGTCATGATCCCAGGGTTCTGGGATTGAGCTTGGGTCATGATCCCAGGGTTCTGGGATCAAGCCCCGCATCGGGCTCTCTGCTTCGCAGGAGGCCTGCTTCCTCCTCTCTCTCTGCCTGCCTCTCTGTGTGCTTGTGATCTCTGTCTGTCAAATAAATAAATAAAATCTTTAAAACAAAACAGAACAAATAGCAAAGGTCTTGATTTTCGTGAAGTCTAATTTATCACTTCTTTCTCTTTTAAGAATTGTGCTTTTGGTGTTGTATCTAGGAAATCTTTGCTAAATTCAAAGTCACAGAGATTTTCTACTGGATTTTCTTATGGAAGTTTTCTAACTTTAGGTTTTACAGTAAGGTCTGTAATCCATTTTGAATTAATTTTTATATGTGATCTGAGGTATGGATTGAGGATGACTATTTTGTATATAGTTATATAGAGGTATAGCATCATTTCTTGAAAAGACTATACATTCACTATTGAATTGCCTTTGGACTTTAGTCTAACTACAATTAATCACTTATGTGTGGGTCTATTTCTTAACTCTATTCTGTTCTATTGATCAAGTTGTTTATTTTTGTGCTAATAGCACATTATTTTGATTATTATAGCTGTATAAAGAATTGAAATTAGTTAGTACAAACCCTCAGGTAGTACAAATCCTCCAACTTTGTTCTTTTTCAAAGTTGTTTTATTTTATCCTTTTGAATTTCCATTTAGAATTAGTTTGTCAAATTTTACACAAAAGCCTGCTGAAATATTGTTTGGTATTGCCTTGAACCTGTAGAACTGAAACTTCTTATTCACATACGTGGTATATTCCTCTATTTAGGTCTCCTTTCCTTTTCTTTTCTTTTTTTAAATTTATTTATTTGTCAGAGAGAGAGGGAGAGAGAGCGAGCGAGTACAGGCAGACAGAATGGCAGGCAGAGGCAGAGGGAGAAGCAGGCTCCCTGCCGAGCAAGGAGCCCGATGCGGGACTCGATCCCAGGATGCTGGGATCATGACCTAAGCCGAAGGCAGCCGCTTAACCAACTGAGCCACCCAGGCGTCCCTCCTTTCCTTTTCTTAGTGATACTTTAAATATTTCAGTGTGTGGATCTTGTAATTTTTTAAATCAAATTATCCCCAAGTATTTCATATCTTGATACTACTGTATATGATGTTATTTTTAAAATTTCAATTCCCATTTCTGATTATTGCATATTGATCATGTATTCTGCAACCTTGCTAAGCTCAATTACCTATTTTAGTATCTTTTTTGGGGTGCATTCCATAGGATTATTTACATAAATAGTTGTTATTGCTGAATAAAGACAGTTTTATATCTTTCTTTCCTATCCAGATGCCTTTTACTTTCTGGCCTTATTGCACAGGCTGGAACTTGGCACAATGTTGACTAGAAGTGGTGGAAGTGTACATCCTTGCCTTGTTCTTGATCTTAGTCTTTCATCATTGAGAATGATATTAGCTGTAGATCTTTTGTTGATGCCTTTCATCAGGTTGAAACAATTTCAATTCCTAGTTTGCTAAGAGTTATCAGGAATAGACAGTGCATTTTGTCAAATGAATTTTCTGTATTGATTGAGATGATTAGATATTTTCTTTTAATTTTTTAATAAGAGGAATTACATTAATTTCTTTTTCTAAAATTTTTAATTTTTATTAACATATAATGTATTATTAGCCCCAGGGGTACAGGTCTGTGAATCGCCAGGTTTACATACTTCACAGCACTCACCATAGCACATACCTTCCCCAATGTCCATAACCCAACCACCCTCTCCCTCCCCGCCTCCCTGCAGCAACCCTCAGTTTGTTTTGTGAGATTAAGAGTCTCTTATGGTTTGTCTCCCTCCTGGTCCCATCTTGTTTCATTTTTTCCTTCCCTACCTCCCAAACCACCCACGTTGCCTCTCAAATTCTTCATATCAGGGAGATCATATAATAATTGTCTTTCTCTGATTGACTTATTTCACTCAGCATAATACCCTATAGTTCCATCCATGTCATTGCAAAAGGCAAGATTTCATTTTTTTAATTTTTTAAATTTTTTATAAACATATAATGTATTTTTGTCCCCAGGGGTACATGTCTGTGAATTGCCAGGTTTACACACTTCACAGCACTAACCATAGCACATACCCTCCCCAATGTCCATTACTCTACCCCCTCTCCTGATCCCCCTCCCCACAGCAACCCTCAGTTTGTTTTGTGAGATTAAGAGTCACTTATGGTTTGTCTCCGTCCTGATCCCATCTTGTTTCTTTTCTTCTTTTCCTACCCCTCCCCAACCCCCCATGTTGCATCTCCACTTCCTCATATCAGGGAGATCATATGATAGTTGTCTTTCTCCGATTGACTTATTTCACTAAGCATGATACCCTCTAGTTCCATCCACGT
>PISX010033538.1:0-14969 GCA_004024625.1 Mellivora capensis | reverse complement strand
CATGCTTCAAGACTCAGAGGGAACGGTGAACCTGGCACAGTAGACCGAACAGGTGGGAAGGGGACCCTTCACTACCCAGGACTACAGATGGAAATTGTCATCCTCAACAAGCAGCGCCCCGCCCCCCCCCCCAGCCATGCCCAGGACTTTGGGCTTTGGTTCTGTTGGGTCGGTGGCTCCAGGAACGCAGGAGGAACAATAGAAATGACTGCCAGGCCACCATCTTCCAGCCCCCCCCCTTTCCTAACCCTTGACTCTCCCGCCATAAGGATGTATGCCCAGGTCACATCTCCACAAGTAACCCAGTACCTATGCAAGAAACCGGAACATCAGGACTCCCCCAACCCTCCAATCCCCGAATACCATACCTTATATGGCTGTGAACCTATTCCCTGTCTTAACCCGGATAAAAGACCCCCTGGACCCCCTCCTGGCGCAACTTCCCCGACTCCTCTCCGGAGTCGCGGAACCTCGCCCGAGGGTGCCCACCTCCTCCCAGCACGACTTTCCTGGCTCCCCTTCTCCCGGGCCCTGAAACTTCGCCGGAGATGCCTTTAATAAATCTTGCCTTGTGCCCACCTCGCCTGCTGTCGTGTTTCTCTCCTATAAAACCTTACAGGTTCATTCATTGCTGACTCATGACCCGATTAGCTGCTCACTAAAACTTTTATTTGAAAACCCTCAGTAGAATTCCAAACACTCTGATGAAATGTTCTCTTGAGCAAATCTGGTTTTGCCATGATCTGACGGGTTTCCCAAAATGTGGGATTTTCACTGCTAAACTTGAAAGAGCCCTGGGCACCACAGGACAGCAGGTCACTCTGCAAAGTTAACACAAAAGTACATACCACAAAAGGCCCCTGTAAGGGAGAAATTACATTATGCAGCAAAGCACCCAGGACACAGCCCAGCAGACCGTATGAGATCCATAAATGTTCGTGATTACTACATCCGTGTGGGGAAAGCAAAGAGTGGGCATTCTTTTCTTTCCTGTAGCGTTTTGGTGATTCGGGAGCTCCTGAAATCCCGGTGTTGCTCTAGGTAGACAAAAGATTCGCTGGGAGTGTAATTTCATCCTCCACAGGAACAGCGAGACTCCCTGAGGGCAGGTGCTCCCTCTGCCCCCCAGCACCCCACTCCGTGCTCCATGGGTGCCCATCACTGCCGTCCGTCTCCCGTGTTCTATTCACAGAGCTCCGGCAAAGGGCACAAAGTGACCAAGAGAGGAGTGTCACGGAACAAGGGTAGCTAAACAGAGGCCGAAAGAAAGCCAGACCCCTCACCGAAAAGCCATAGGATGAGATGTAAGACAACGAGATAAAAATGTAAGAAGTAAAGCAAATAGGGAGACGAAAAAGCATCCAACGGCTCAGAGAACAGGCAAGAGGAGCAAGGCTTGCCCAATGGTTTAGCAGCCATTTGGCTTCAGAGCCTGATAAACTTATTAAAAAATTATAGTCAAAGAGACAGATCCAAACCTCCATATATCTCCATGGGAAACATCCAAAAAAATGTATGTTTGCAAATAGCAACTTCGCCCATCTGTTGCAGCGTTGGTACATTTTCCCAGGAAAGAGCTGAGGGGTCCATTAACAGTCCCGTGACATTGCAAAATATTTGTTTGCTTCCGGCTGGTCACCTGTCGCTCCGATGTCTAGGTGCCTTCCGTAAATCATTGCCGGAGGCGCAGCTGTTCCGGGCCTGGGATCTTTCCCAAGGAACAGCACCTGGACAGCCTGTCCCCTCTACACATCCTCACACAGGCAGACCCCCGAGCTGCAAGGAGCGGAGACACGGTGCCGGCAGAGTCCGTCCCTGCTATGTTGAGCACCGTCGTCGGGACCCTGCCCTCCTGTCCTGAGAGACATCAAAGCATTCTCTGATGCACTAAAAAAATATTGACTGAGGACCTTCTCTGTTCCAGGTTCTAAGCACCAGGGAGAGAGCAGTGAGCCTGTCCTCATGGGGCTGACAGCCCAGGGCGGAGACAAACAGTAAACACGTCCACACATAAATACATAGCATGGGGTCAGGCAATGTTATGGACTGAATTTCAACACCCCCTCCCAAATCCATATGTTTAAGCCTTGTCTAATCCATCCTAGCTACCATACTAAAATACCATTGGCTGGTTGGCTTCTAAACAGAAATTTATTTCTCACAGTTCTGGGGGCTGGAAGTCCAAGATCAAGGTGCTGGCAGATTTGGGGTCTGTGCGGTATCTGATGCTGTGTTTACTTGCTGTGTTCCTGCGGGGGTCCAGGGAGCTTTCTGGGGTCTCTTTTTACAAGACCATGAGTCTCATTCATGGGTGCTCCGTCCTCGTGCCTGATCACCTCCCCAAGGCCTCACCCTCAAATAGGATCACACTGGGGCATAGGCGTCAGCATATGAATTCTAGGGGGATCCAAGCATTCGGACTGTAGCAAGTGCTAACCCCAGTCCCTCAGAATGTGACCTTGTTTGGACAGTCTTCACAGAAGTAATCAAGTTTAAGTAAGGTTGTTAGGAGGGGCTCTAACCTAATATGCCGGTGTCCTTCTAAAACCAGGAAATGCAGACACAGAGACGGACACACATACGAGGAAGACGACAGAAGAGTCACAGGGAGAAGTCAGCCATCTGCGAGCCAAGGAGAGAGGCCCGGAGCGGATTCTCCCTCACAGCCCTCAGGAAGAACCAACCCTGCCCAGCACCATGATCTTGGACTCCTAACCTCCAGAACTCTGTGAAAGTAACTTCGTGGTTAAGCCATCCAGTTTAACAAGTGCACTTGGTTACAACAGCCCCAGCAAACTAATGGAGGGGATGAGAAGCACTCTGAGGGAAGACAAAGTCAGGGGTAAGGAGGGAGAGAGTGACAAGTGCCATGCTGACCTCTGTGATTCCAAACACCAAGGCCTACCACTCATGCCACCAGCACTGCTCCCCAGGGGGCTTTCTCGGGTAGACAAAACACCCCGAGGGTCCCAAGCCGTATTTCTACACAGGTGCTCACACTCAGGGCATGTTATGTCCGAGTCAAGAGGGGGCCACTGCTCCTTTAACGGTTCTCATCTCCCTCAATATTCCCCTCTTTCTTTTTTTTAACCACTCACCATAAATTCTATCTATTGCCTTTGAGATTACGGGACATGGGTTCAGAGCTGTCCCACGGACACCGGGCTTGCTGCCCAGCTTCCCCCGATTCAAGGCTAAGGAATTTCCTCCCTGCTGTTGCCGGCTCCCAGCTATGAGCCCTCAGAAACAGCCCTCAGCAAGTGCCCAAGGCCATGCCCCCTTCCCACAGCAGCCCCCCTCCAGTGACAGGTCCCCTCCCACCAACTCGGACACCTGTGTAAGACCATCTCAGCACCACGGCCCAGGCAGAGGCCCCAAGCACTGAAGCCCAACTCCTCCCCTTGCCCGATGCTGCTCTGCCCCTCCTCACCCCTCCCCTCCTAAGTCCCAGTGTGAGGATACTCTCAGAGACCACATTCTTGTCCCCCTCAAGGCCTGCTTCCCAGGAAACCCTGGGCAACACAAGCCTCACAGTCTTTAGGGGCACTGCGAGCTGCACTGTGTCCCAGAAAAAGACACGTTCGGGTCCCACTCCCACTACTTGTGAGCGGGACCTCATGGGAAACGGCGTCTTTGCATGCCATCAAGGGAAGACGAGGTCCTACCGGCTCAGGGTCGGCCCTAAATCCAAGGACTGGTGTTCTTATAAGGAGATGCAGATTTGGAGACAGAGGTGACACACGGAAGGATGAAGGCCACGTGAAGACGGAGGCAGAGCCTAGAGCCGCACAGCCACAAGCCAAGGAATGCCAAGGACGGGCGGTAAGCACCAGAAACGGGGAGCAGCAAGGAAAGATCCTCCTCTAGAGTCTCCGGAGGGGGCCCGCCCGCTGACCTGTGGATTTGGGACTCCTGGCCTTCAGAACTGGGAGGGAATAAATTTAAGCCACCCGGTTTATGGTTATTTGTTATGCAGCCCTGAGGGGAGAGAAGTGAAGGTCAGAGGGAAAAATCTACTCCCCGTTCCTCTGCATCATCCGTTCCTCTGCATCATCCGTACAGGGAGTAAGAACCCCAGCAAGTGGCTTCTTACCTGCCCAGGGCCGCTGCAAGCATGTAGTGAGAAAATGCATGGAGGACGCTGGATAAACCACAAAACACACTACATCATGCCTCTGAGGGCTGGTCCTTGTGATCAAGGAGAGGCAGTAGCCCTCCCTTCCCTCCAACACGTTATCAACCTCCTCTGGCCCCATGGCTCACCTCCTTCCTACCGGTCACCCTACCAGACAGCGGCACCCCAAAAGAGAGCACAAAATTCAATTCAGGTCCGCATGTGGAAGTGGCCAGGAAGGACCCAGACTGAGCAGAAGAAAAGCTCTCTCTAGTTTGTGAGAATAAGGCTTGCAGGTTTGTCTATGCATTTCCATCAGCCAAGAGAGCAGGTCACTGGGTTACCCCAAATAATGGAGAGGGGGCGTATGTCCCAAGGGAAAGGATACTTCATGCCCAAACTACCCGGTTACTGAAGACACCCAGAGCCTGCCCGTCCCCTGGGGCAGACGATACAGCTGCCACTTGCCCGAAGCGTGCAGATCGCTGTCATCGAGCCCCGCCCCCCAGCCCTTACAGTGACTCAACACCTGCAAAGAAAATTGAGGGTTGGACCTCTCTCCCTGGGCTCCGCACCACACTGTGGTGCCGATCCCTAGGCTCCCTTTTAAGCCCATGGGACCTGCGCATCGATGAACACTAAGCCCTACATGACAATTTCCACCCTTCACACGTACTTCAAAAAGATGAGATGGGGCAGGAAGTTCAGAAAGAATGTGTCCGCAACTGCGGCATCCAATCTCGGAAATTACAGGCATTGCCTTGTCACGCACGCCACGCTGAGCAGGTGCTTTCACCAAATGCCTCCTTCTTGCCAAGAAATCCCTGCTGCGGATTAATAGGAATTTCCAGTTCTCTAAGCATTTCTTGTTCCTCGGAGCTATTACCCCTAAATTTCTAGCACTTCAAAAAAAAAAAAAAATACAGGATTTAGCACCTGTTTGTTTCAGAAACACTTGCTAAAAACAGATCTGCCAAAAGGCCATCTCTAAAATTAGTCATATTTCCTGTTCTGCAAAACATAGTAAATTGTATTTTTAGTAACTCCTTCACTCCAGGTATCTGGCACTGTCGTGCTCCAAGCATAATTATTGGCAACTTACTAAGCAGGCAACCCTTATTTTTAGCCCTGAAATAGCTCCAACAAAAGTGATAAACAGGTTTATTTTTTTTTTAAACCAAGGGTTAGAACAAGATATTTAAACATCTTACCCAATCATTTATGTACCCAACTTTGTAGCTTAGAAAGACTTAATCACAAAAGGAGGTCCTCTGTGGCATCAACCCCTGCCCCCTTTTGTAGTTTTGCCTCTAAAACTAGCTCTCTACCTGAAATATACCGTGTTTTTCTCCGTCAGCCTCTCCAACTTTCTTTTAGCGAGTCTTTTAAAAATATGTACATTAATAACCTATTATGTGCCAAAATGATACATTGCATAGGTATCGGGGACCAATTTCAGGGGCAGCGAGCAGAGCCTCTCTGGGTCTTTCAAAGTCATCACTCAATACCCCCATTCATCAACTTTGCTTTTTGTCTCAAAGCCACAGTGAATTCTCTTCAAAATCTGATCTTGTGGTCCCTTTTCCTCCTCCAATCATCAGCTTCCTGGAGTCACAGACACTGTGCCCTAAGAACATACCAGTTAAGAGTCTCACATGACCAAGTGAATTACTTATTTTTCAAGCCATATGAAGAGAGATGACATCCACTCAGAGCTAAAGGAGAACAAGAGTAGATGTCACCCAAACCCATTCTTTCTTTTCAAGCAGCAACAGCGCCACGTAGATCCAAATGACTTTCAAACGACGTCAGAGGAAAAAGGCAGAAAACTATCCAGCATCTGATAGCAGTGGCTGAAGGAAGCTTCTTGATGAGAGAGGATTGAAGACTGAGATGAAAGTCAGGGAAGAGTGGTTTTCTGTCATCTTGGACCGTTAATTCCCAGCAAGCCGGGAAGAGAGGATATTGCCCAAATCTTTCTGGAACTGCGCACCGATGTGACACATAATTAACACACACACACACACACACACACACACCCCTTCATCCTATGCACCTAAACCAGCAGCGCTCTGGATTTGGGCATGAATCACCCAAAACGCAGTGCATAGTTCAAGCGCAACTGTGAGGCAGGGAAAATGTGGGTACTCTTTCTTCTTCCCTTTCTCCATCCCACCTTTCAGCTTTTGCATGAACGAATTCCCCATCACAAGATGCCCTGGGTCCTGCCCCTCGGGGGACAGCGTGGGGCGGTGTATCCATTTCTTACTACAGTGCTCATGACTTAATTTCCCTCCCACTGTGATCTATGTCCTTTAAAAAAGGAAGACAAGGGACACCTGGGTGGCTCAGTTGGTTAAGCGGCTGCCTTCAGTTCAGGTCCTGATCCCAGCGTCCTGGGCTCCTTGCTCAGCAGGGAGCCTGCTTCTCCCTCTGCCTCTGCCTGCCACTCTGTCTGCCTGTGCTCACTCTCTCTCTCTCTGACAAATAAATAAATTAAAAAAAAAAAAGGAAGACAAGTGGAGGGCTCTATCCAAAGTATATACCCCAAAAAGGGGGGGCAGTATTCGGGGGGAGAGGCTGGAAAGGGCCATTCACATCACTCCCTGGGAGGGACACCTCATTCCCCTTCCCCTGGGGTACTGTCACCTTAAGGTCTCTCCTTGCTATGTTCATGTAAGTACTCCTTCGCCAGCCTGAAAACCCTCTTACTGCTCCCCTTGTGAAAAGAGGGCAAGGCTGCACATAGCAGGAGGTTGACTTTACCTCCGTTTGTGCTTAGTAAGACAATATGCAGAGGGCGAGTGTGGTTGGGGGTCATGAACTCAGTAATCCCTCCCAAGGTCACGCATGCGCATGCGTGCGTGTGCGCGCGCGCGCGCGCGCACACACACACACACACATTTTAATCTCTGCGATCTGCCAAAACCCTAATCTGTTAGTTAAGCATTAAAGGTGTTGGATTTGGGAGATAAAAGCTATGAATGACACCCATTGTTTCCTTAAAGCCGGCAATTAAGTGAACTAAAATCCAGATTTCTCGTGATGCTTGTACTCCCGGAGCACTGATTCTCATGACTAGAGCCAATCAAGCAGTCGAGAATGACAACCTGACAGCCAGTTAATGGTCTCCTCCCCTTCCGGAGATGAGGTGACATTCACTTAAGAAAGGTAAGGCAAGGGGCACCTGGATCCACAGTCAGCTGAGTGTCTGACTCTTGATTTTCAGCTCAGGTCATGATCTCAGGGTCGTAGGTTCAAGCCTCCGGTTGGCTCTGCTTAGCCGAGAGTCTGCTTAAGATTCTCTCTCTCCTTCCCCCTCTGCCGCTCCCCCCGCCCAACCCACCAGCTCACTTGCACTCTCGCTCTAAAATAAATAAAATCTTGGAATAAAAAAAAGAAAAGAAAGATAAGACGGGACAGGAAGAACAGGGACACCTAGGGGTGCAGAACGCCCATTTGGACCCCATTTAGGCAAGAAGTCCCTGCATTCCAGCTGGTCCTCTGGGCCCAGCACGAAGCTCCTGAAGCCCCGAGTAGAGCCTGAGCTCGGAGTGCATCCTCGCCCAGTTCCGCCGAGGCCAACAGCCTTATGTTACGGAGCAAAACGCGCCCGTGAGGAGCGGGAGGCACAATGGGGCATGGGAAAGTGGAGAGAGCAGCCAGGAGAGGCCCAGCAGCCTGGCCAGGCGAGATGAATGTGCCGCTAATGCTGGCCACATGCTGTCAGTATACAGTCTCGTCTCTTTTCGCTAAGTTTCAAGCGGGAACGTGCGCAACCAGACAGAATCCTATATGTTTCAAAGGAAAAACAAAGGTCTGCTACCCATGCCAACAGGAATTTGCCCAGGCGTGGGGAAGTGAGCCCCGCTGTAGTTGGCGAGGGGGCCTCGGCCGTGCACCCCAGCCGGATGTGTAAGTTGGCCGGCCCACTGCAAACCAAAGGAGGAAAGTATGCTGTGCTCCCCTTGGACTAGAATGAGGTTAAGAGTGTTTTTATTTTGTCTTTGAAGACTTACTCAACTCAGTGAGTTCATTCTGTGCACTCCCTTTTTACACAGAAATTTAAGCAAGAGGCACTTTTTAGACTACTCCCTCTAACCCCACCTACGCAAAACAAAGGTACCGCACCAGAATGGGGAACAGCGAAGGAATAGAAGGAATAGAGGACAAACAAACGAGAAGGGTGATGGAGACCTGTATTCAAATGCAAGGGGCTTCCAGACCCAGTGGGAAAAGGAGCAGGAAAATCAAAGTTAGGAGGGCAAGGCAGCTCACCCTAGAATCAGAGCTCCACAGTCTGGCATTCCCAGGAACTCCCAGGCTGCGCAGAGGATCCCAAGTCCCTGGGCAGAAGGGTAGGTAGGAAGCCTACAGCTTCCCTTTACCCCATATGCTGATCCCTCCCTGATCAACGAGCCACCAAAAGGGGCTACTCCCAGGCCAGTGCTGGGAGACTCCAAGCCTTGGGGGTACGCGGGGGGAGACGAGGAGTAGGGGAGCCTTGAGTCTGAGATGACCATGAGCTTGCTCCAAACTTGGGCAGCTGCCAGGAAGCCTCACCACCTGGGGTGACCCAGCCTCTGGGCCACTCCCTGCAAAACAAGTCATCCTATCTTGGGTTTCTTCTCGCAGATCCAAGTGACAACTTAGAGCTACCGCGGCAACACCTGGCCAGGGGTTCACAACCATCTAATTTCTCCGTGGGGGGGGGGGTGCTCTTCGGGTCTCTGGGGCTCTTCCTTTGCTTTCCCTTCTTCCTGGAAGATCTGAAGGCACCTCCCAAACCCCAAAGCCTGGGATATCAGTGTGTAGTTCGGTACCTGCAGCTCCCACCCAGTGGCTGAAGAGAATGGAGGAGGGTTGGAGGGAAGGAGATGGGAATGGTTGGGGAATGGAGGGGTGGGTGAGATCAGAAAGCAGGGGTGGGAGGGAAAGGGAGTTGGGGGGCGAGGAGGCAGAAAACCGTCATCTGAGCATGAAAAACTTCCTTAGCTGCCCCAGCCTACAGGTGGAAAATGTCCCTGGGCGTCTCGGCCTTCCCCCACCCCCTAAGCCCAGGAGGGGTATCAGAGTCTAAGCTTCCCCAAGCTGGCCAAGCGTCTCCCCCACCCTTAGAGCAACGGCCCACGCGACACAATGGCCTGACAATGGCCCCTATGGGGCCACAAGAACGAAGCACCTCCACCATCCCCCCCCCCGCGCTGGCGTCCACCAGGCGGCGCCCTTCGAGCAGCAAAAAGGCTGCGGGCGGCTTCGTGGGTAAACCAGCCGCCCCCCCGAGGAAGCCGACCCCACACAGCCCCTCGGGAAAGGCCGGTCGCTCGGTCGCGGGGTCCTGCGCGCGCGGTGGACTCTTGCCCTCTCCCGACCCGCAAGGAAAGGCAGGGGGAAGGGGAGCGGAGGGGCCCGGCCGGGACTACGCCGCCTGACTCCCGGTGCAGTGCTCCCGGCAGAGTCCCCTCCGCTCCTCCCGCCCCGAGGGCCCGGGGACCCCGCGCCCCCGGCGGCTCACCTTCTCTCCGGTCAGCACGTGCAGCCCCTCGCGCACCTTGGCGAAGGAGCCCTCGCCCAGCTTCCTGCTGCCGATGAGGTAGTTGCCCACTCGCTTGTGGTGCTGGAAGTCGCGGAGCCGCTCGCGGGGCACGCCGCTCACCCAGGCCGGCAGGAAACTTCCCTCGCAGGCCGCCGCCGGCCTGGCCGCGTCCTCGGCGCCGCCGCCGCCCCCGGGCGCCGCCGGCTCGCCCAGCAGCCCGTCCCCGGCCGCCGCCGGCATCGCGCTCGACCGCGGCCCGCCGGCTCGGCTCGGCTCCCGCGCTCGCCGCCCCTCCGCCGCCGCCTCCGGCTGTCCGGGCTCCTGCGCCGCCGCCCTGGGCCCGGCCCCGCCCGGCCCGCGTCTCCCGCGCCCCGGGCCGCCGCCGAGCACCGCGCGCAGACAATAGCGGGCGACCGGAGACCGGGGACCCGCCCCCGAGAAGTTCTTCCTCGGAGGGTCGTCCGGGCCCCTGCCAGCAGCCCGGGACCCCGGCAGGGTCCCGTCCGGCGGCTGATGCCAGTGGCCCCGCTCGCGGGCGCCGGGAGCCGGGCTGGCGGGGTGGGGGCGCGGTCCGGTGCCGGGTGCGGGGTCCCGGAGCCCGGGCGCCTCCGCAGCCTCCGCCCTGAAGCCGCCGGCTGGCCCGCACGGGCTCGGGGCCGGCTCGCTCGCGCTAGCTGTGCGCGGGGGGACGGCTCCCGCCCGAGAGCGGCGCGCGGCGGGCTGCAGGCGCCCTCTGGAAGGCAGCAGAAGAAAGCCCCATTCAGTTTGAATTTGCAGGAATTCAATCCGGTCGCGGGCGGCGGGAACAGATGCGAGCTCCACTCCGCAGCCTGTGCACTTTCAAATCCCTCGTAGCCCCTCCTTCGCCGCGCGCAACAGCCAAACTCGACCCTCGCCGGAGAGGGGAGGGCCCGGGGAGGGGAGCGGCGGAGTGGGCGGCGGAGTCACCTGAGCGCCAGACAGGGGGACCCCGCGCGGCCTCCGAGACGCGCGCTCCCGGGCCGCCCCAGTCGGGCTGCCTCGGGCTGCGCCTCTCGCCGGGATTCCGGGCTTGGGCTTTCTGGACCTTTCCGCGATGAAATCCACCCCCAGCCGCACCCACCCGGGGCAGGGGGAGGGGAGGGCGGAGGGAGGCCTCTCGAGCCCCGCGGACCGACCGGGCTTAGGAGCCGGGGGGTCCAGTCCAGGGCCCCGCACACAGTAGGGCCCCGCGGACCCTGGATGGATGGAGAGACGCCGGGTGCGAGGAGGGGTGGGGAGGCGGCGGGGCGTCTGTCCGGGCTCGCACGCAGACCCGACTGCCGTGTTGGAGGAGGCGCTGCCGCAACAATAGTAGTGGCGGCAGCGACGGAGGGACCCGGGCGCCCGCTGCCTCTGCGCGTAGGTTTACACCTTTGCTTTCCATCGAAACGCGGCGGGCGATGGCCGGAGGAGCTGGATCCGCGCCCCCGGCTCCTCAAGGCTTTTGTTCTGAGCGCGCCGTGACCGTGCTCATCCCTCATAAACAAGTGCGGCTGTCCTGAAGCCTCTGGGTTTCTCCTGCGTCCCCAACGCCTTCCCGAACCCAAAAGAGGAATCTCAGGAGGCAAGAGCTTGGGGTGGAGGGAGGGGGGAGTAGGTAAGGGGAAGCATTTACCAAACACTACCTGTTGAGCGGCTAGATAAAAGGCGTCAGCGTTTAATGCAAACTTAACCCCGGGTGCGACGTCAGAGTTGAAAGGAGAATTCGGTCCTAACCTACTTCCTTTTTTTATGGACCCCTCGGCGAACGAGTGTGGCGAGATCCCCGTCCGCGCTCTGAGATGGGGGAGGGGGACACAGCCGTCATCAATCCAGTTGGGGGCTCTCTGATCCATCCGAAAAGCGACCCAGAGAAACGCCTCTCTTGAATAGATCAAATGTTAAATATGCTATAATCTGCTACTCAGAAGTTGGGAGGCACTGGCCTCCTTAACGACTAAGCTTGTGTTTTCTGTCAGTCTCATTGTCCCCATTTTCCAGTAATACATTTTTTAAAGATTTTTTTTCTAAGATTTTATTTATTTATTTGACAGACAGAGATCACAAGTAGGCAGAGAGAGAGGAGGAAGCAGGCTCCCCGCGGAGCCGAGACCCCCCATGCGGGGCTCGATCCCAGGACCCTGGGATCATGACCTGAGCCTGAGGCAGAGGCTTAAACCCGCGGAGTCACCCAGGCGCCCCAAGATTTATTTATTTATTTTTAGAGAGAGCGCACAGAGGGGAGGGGCAGAGGGAGAGAGAGTTTCAAGCAGGCTCCTGGCTGAGGGGTGAGCTGACCAGGGGCTCCCTCCTACAACCAGAGATCATACCTGAGCCAAAACTAAGAGTGGAACACTTTTACCCACTATGCCCTCCCAGGCGCCCCCCCAACATTACATGTTTTTCAAATGTTTTTCTTGCTGTGCTTTGGAACTATGCCCACACCCCACCCGCACAATTTCTGCAAGGCCTGTCCAATTGCTTTAATGTGTCTGATTCAACACTCAGAGTTGAGGACAGTAACATGGGGTGGAGGAAAGGGGGGAGCTGTATGACCAGCCCCCCGGGCCCTGCAAAGCAAAACGGTCAACAAATGTCTGGTGAAGAAATACGGACTCCCTTTGGGGTCATAACCATTCTGAATCTTCTTTCAGAAAAGATTTTGGAATTTCCCCAATGTTGTTTTAATAGAGTGTGATGTTTCTTTTTTTTTTTTTTTTAAGATGTAATTTATTTATTGGAGAGCGAGACAGAGATAGTGAGAGAGGACAGGATCGGGGAGAATCAGGCTACCCGCTGAGCAGGGAGCCCAATAGGGGACTCGATCCTCGGACTCTGGGATCGTGACCTGAGTCAAAGGCAGACGCCCAACCAACTGAGCCACCCAGGCACCCAATAGAGTATGATGTTTTTAAAAAAGATTTTAGGACACTGCCTCTGTATGAAAATTTGGAAGTTCCTTTTTTTATGGTATAAGGCAAATTTCAGAGTCAGTTCATCAAAGTCTTTTCATGGCCAAAAAAATAACAATAATAATAATAATAAAGTCATCTTCAGGCGCAAAAATGGTGGAATATGTTTACATTAAAATAGAGACTTGACTTTCCTTTTAATTATCCTCTCAAGGTAGAGGTCAGAAAAGGAGTGAAGAAGAGAGAAAATCCAGGCCCATTAAATCTTTTTCAACCCTTGATGCCTGGGTTTGATTCAAGTTCACTGCTAATTCCATCAGCTGGGATGGATGCCAAAGAGAAGTCCAAATCCTTTGCTTGCCTGGGTTTAGGAACTGGTGTTTGAACTCTAGGTCCTATTCTCTGAACTGATCTGGTTTGAGAAGGAATTCCTTTATGTAAGACAAATTAGTACCCAAACAATCTACTGCCCTCACAATAGATATGCAGAAAACATCCAGTTGAAAAGCAGTAGTCCAGCATCCAAGATTTGCTCCGAATTACCTATAGACTTCTCATCTTCCTGTGGGATCTCTCTAGCACTTGTCTTCATCGAGGATTGGGCTTCCCCACCTTTGCACCTTCGCTTACACCACACCCACCCCCCAGTCCGCTGCCTCCCACCCATCTCTGCATAGTGCAGATGTCCCCTTTCCCACGATGCCCTTCCCCGTCACGCAGCTGCAGGAGGCTCATCCCTGCTCCCCTCCCTTACTCTAGATCATTGATTTCACATTCCCCTTATGCCCTGCATTCCTTACCATGAGGGTCTTTCTTCTCTGTTCGACTCCCTAAAAACAGGAGCTGTGTCTTATTTTACACTTTATTTGCCCGAGGGCACCTAACAGAGTGCCCAAGACATGGTTGTTGTCCAATAAATATTTGCTGAACAAATGAATGAAAGTAAGCATTCGCTGATTCTCCAATGAGTAGAGTTTGATGGCGCCTGACTGAGAGACTCCATCTGTCTTGGGGAAGAACATGTCTAATAAGTTTCCAAAAGCCTTTGCAGTCATATTGTTGGTTGCCTTGGTGGGGGGGGGGGGGGGGAGTCAACAAATCAAACTTCCTGTCTTGCCAGAGTTGAGCCAGTGTCTCCTTTGGATGAGTTAACCCTTTAAGAAACATGACCAACTCCAGTGGGCTAGAAAGCCACGAAAAGCTTTGTCCGTTGACTTGTCCCCACCACATCCTTCCTTCCCATCTTCCTGCCCCATCTCCTCCCTCCAGATGGCAGGCGACTGTCTCTGTGCTCCCACAGAACAGCCAGCTCGGAGACCCAGCTGGAAGCAGTCAAAGACAATTAGAAGTAATCAGGCTGGCACAGGCAGGAAATGAAAGTTGGCTAGAGGGGGTGAGGCAGGCAGAAGCTGGCCAGTGACTTGGGCAAGGGACGCGGAGAGCAAAGCGAAGACAGCAGGCAGGAGTGGATTCATGCTGCCTGGAAGACATTTTGTGAACTCTGTTCTCGTTAATTCTCCCCAAGCCAAGCTTCCAATAAATACTCGAGGCGGCACTTGCACCCAGGTCCCCCGAGTTCAAGGCCCCACTCTTCCTTCACGACCCCCCCCCACCCCGTGTTGAGTGTCACGGTGCGAGGCTCAGGAGGGAATGATTCCTCGGAAGGAAAGGCGTGTGTGGAAGCAGCCTGGTGTGGTGCTGGTGAGCAGGCTGCCGCCAACACCCCGCAGTGAAGTACTTCTCTGAAAATGAATCGTGACTCACCACCCCTCTGTGCCTTGGTTTTCTTCATCTGTAGAGCCGGGATGTTAAGGAAGCACAAAGATTAAATGAGATGCTGTATAGGAGGCATTCAGCCTGGTGCCTGGCACTTAGCAGCAGACGGTGACCTTTATCAACACCTTTTTTGATACCCTCATCACAACACCGAGGGAAGTCCTTGGAGAATGCCCCAGAATTCCACCAGTACAGTTGTCCCTATTACTGAAGAACTCAAAGCCTTTTCTCCAGGTTGGATCTCTTCCCTGAATCCAGAGTCGTGTAGCTTCCACGCCCAAGCCAAAACCATCTCTTACAAATGGGATTCGGCTCACATCGCTTCGCCACCCCAAACCCTTTCGCAGGCCACCACCACGAAAAGATGTCCCAAGTGACTCATCCTGGTGGTGCCTCCCTCTTCGGCGCCTGGCCCCCCGAGACCAGCTGTGCCTCCCTCGCACTCTTCCCTCAAGCCACCAAGCTCTTTTCCACGCCAGAGCCTTTGCCCTTGCTGCTTGCTCCCTGCACCGGCAACACGTGGCTTCTAGAACTTGGAATGGTGTGTCCCTCACGTCATTCAGGGCTCTGCTGTCTGGATCAGAAAGCCATCCTCTCCCCCCCCCCCCCCCCCCCCCCCCCCCCCCCCCCC
>PISX010033537.1:0-14966 GCA_004024625.1 Mellivora capensis | reverse complement strand
CTTCCTCAATTTCTTTCATGAGTACTTTATAGTTTTCTGAGTATAGATTTTTAGCCTCTTTGGTTAGGTTTATTCCTAGGTATCTTATAGTTTTGGGTGCAATTGTAAATGGGATTGACTCCTTAATTTCTCTTTCTTCTGTCTGTTGTTGGTGTAGAGAAATTCAGCAGCAGATTCTTGATTGCAGTTGATGGAAACTAATAATAAAACAACAATAATAGTAATAGGAAATGGATTGGCTTCCCTAACTGAAAGTCAAGGGGTATCCATCCAAATGGTCAGTGATACCATCAGCAAGCAGTTGGTTTCTCTTCATCTCTCAGCTCTGCTTTCCTCTGAGTTGGGTGTTCTTGTAAGGAAGATGGTATTTTGTTGCCTTCTGGTTTAAGAGCTACCTTAATGATCCCAGCGTAAAAGGAAATTATTTTTATGAATAGGTCTGTGTGAATCCTAGGTGTCATTCTTAACAGTTTGGATTGGCTCACATGCCTACCCCTAGCTAATCCTTAAAGTGAGGGGGACTTGAACTAGATAATGTTGTACCCATTTTGTGGCCAAGGAGTGGCATCTGCAGCTATAGCAGAAGAGGTCCCTTAATATCCCCTTCATAGGGGATATTAAGAGAAGAAGTTGTTCCTTAAAGGGACATACATGGAAGCTGAGAAGTAGATGTTCACAACAGAGATCATTTGACTGGACTATGAAGGAAGTGTGGGCTTTTGACATAGAGAGAAAGGGATGAGGTATATTTCAGGTGGAGAAGCCAACATGAATGTGATAGTTAATTTTATTTGTCAACTTGATTGGTCAAAGAGATGCCTGAGTTGTTGGTAAAAACATTATTACTGGATGTGTCTGTGAGGGTGTTTCTGGAAGAGGTTAACATTGGAATCTGTAGACTGAGTAAAGAAGATTGCCTTCACCAGTGTATGGGGGCCTCATCCAATTCATGATTGGAGGAAGAGAGAATTTTCTCTCTGTTTCAACTGGGAAATCAGTCTACTCTAGCCCTCAAACATTACTGACCCTGTTTTGGGAGGCTTGTAGACTCAGACTAAATAATGCCAATGGTTTTCCTGGTTTTCTAGCTTACAGATGGCAGATCATAAGACTTTTTAGCTTCTATAATTGCATGAGCCAGTCCCTGGGATAAATCTCTTGCTTCTGTTTCTCTTGAGAACCCTGACTAATACAGTGAGTAAAAGACATCAGAAATTTAGTTTGATTAAAACATAGATTTGTATAAAGAGATTCAGTGATAGGGTAGCATCATATAGTGGAATGTTTAGAAGGCCAAAGAAAGAACCTGAACTTTATTTTCTGGGCAATGAGAAGCCACATAACTTTTGGGAATGAGAAGTAAAATATCTGTCACTACATGGTGAGTCCCTTCAGAGCCAGAAGATAACTTTCTCCCCTTTTCATGCCCAGCACAAGATAAAGGGCCCAGCACATAGCTGGATCTCATTAAACACTTGTTGAAGAAACATCAGTTTCATTATCAAATGTCTAATGATAGGTACTTCAATGTGTCAGACACTAACTGCTTTATAGACACCTCATGGGTTATCACAGAAATGGGATGAAGGAAGTGTGCATATTCCATTTTATAGATGAGGCCTGTGGTACTCGGAAAGGTCAGGTGGTGGAATGAGGATGCAACTTGAGGTCCTCTGTGTTCAAATCACAGGTCCCACATCACATCAGCGTGACTCCATGTGATTTGTGTAACACCTAACAGAATGTTAAGAGCTTTGCATACATATACTGTCTTACTCAGGCCTCACTATATTTCCATGAGGTAGGTGTTATCATTCCCATTTTATGGCTGATAAAATGAAATTCAGAGAGGAGAAGTAACTCAACCCGAATCCCAGAGTCAGTAAAATGAGGTGCTTGACTTGTATTTGGCAACTCTGTGTCCAAAATCCATTTTTTAAAGGTTTTTATTTATTTATTTGACAGAGAGAGAGATCACAAGTAGGCAGAGAGGCAGGCAGAGAGAGAGGGGGAAGCAGGCTCCCTGCTGAGCAGAGAGCCTGATACAGGGCTCCATCCCAGGACCCTGAGACCATGAGACCTGAGACCCATGCCCCCATCCATTTTGGACACACAATTAGTTTGTGTGTCCTATACTTCTCCCACACAATTAGTTTCCCCACCAGTTGCCAGGCCCTAAATTGAATGTGGTGGGGAAGATGGTCTATTAGTGTGTGTGTGTGTGTGTGTGTGTGTGTGTGTGCGCGCGCGCACAAACGTACACCAACTCTAACATTCAGAGAGTCTAGGCTTCCAACAAAATATTGAATGTCCATATCACATGTCTCAACTTTTTCAGAGATTGTAAAATGGGAGCCATGCAGGCTAAAATGCCTTGGAATAACCTCATGATTTCAGTCAAAGCATGCTGTTTAAATCTCATAAAAAGGGCTCAGTTAGCTTTCTTAGTATTGTTTTTCTCTTTCATACAAGTATCTGTAAATTCTGTGCACTAGAGATCCTTTTACATTCCACTGGGCATTGGGTGTGAACTCTCCCAGTTCGTGAGAATGCTAACTCTTCCAGAAAGGGCGTTTGGCAAAGTGAGCAGACTTGCAAATCACTTTGACCCTTGAACTTGAACTTTCTTTCTTTCTTTTTTTTTTTTTTTTAAGATTTTACTTATTTATTTGACCAAGAGAGAGACAGCGACACAGCGAGAGCAGGAACAGAAGTAGGGGGAGTGGTAGAGGGAGAAGCAGGCTTCCCACTGATCAGGGAGCCCGATGCGGGGCTCCATCCCAGGACTCTGGGATCATGATCTGAGCTGAAGCCAGCCAGGCGCCCCAAACTTGAACTTTCATGCAACGTGTGACATATTCAGAGCATCTCAGGATCAATCCCCTTCACAAATTAGGGGTGGAGATGATGTTCTATTTTGTTTCATCTGACTCTGAAAGTCAAAAGAGAACAAGAATCTGTTTTTGGACTTGGTGCATATGCTGGTAGGATGACATGGAGTGAGGTGATAAAAAACAACAGTTACAATGATTAAAAACAAACAAACAAACAAACAACTAACATCAGTTGAAGGCTTGGGACAGTGTTCCAGTCATTGCACCAATCACTATAGATGGAATCTGCCTTTTAGCATGGAGACTTGACTTGCTTTTGGTTTTAGGTCATAGGTCTCCTTTTCTGGGAGAGAGGAGAGGATTTTGGTGGCTCTTTTAATTTCATTGACATAGACAAACCCACTTCCCGAGACAAACCCAAGAATCCACATTGGGTTCTTGGCAAGGACCCAATCGACAGTGGAAATACCCAGATGTAGATTCTGCTGATGGCAATATTAAGTCATCTGTTTAGCAGTTTACATTAGACACCTCTTTTGTGTCCCTGAAAACTGTGCAAGTTATTTTTTCCTAAATTTTGTTTTAAATTTCTCTACATCTAAACTTTTTTTTTTAGGGAAATGTTTGGAAATGTTTGCCTGTTTTCTCATCTAAGCATTTGCTCCCAGGAGATGGGGAATGGAGGGCAGACTACATGTGGGGGATATATTGGCTTTGTTTTCTTCTCACTCAGTATTGGAGGAAAGGCTGGAAATAGAGTTGGGATCAGCTTGGGATAGCACAATATATTCCTGGCAGAACCACTGATGTCTGACATCCAGAGTTGACTGACCTTAAATAAATGAGCATTTTAGGAATGGATTCTCAGATGATGTTGATTGCCAGGAGTCTGGGAGTCTGGGATCAGACCACACCTTATGGGGAGATGGAATTTCCAAGTATGGGAAAGGATATTTTCCCTGCCAGTAGTTGTACGAAGAGATTAGTTCCAGGTGAGGATATGAGGTAGGACTAAAATAAGAGGTAGAGAGGTTGGGATTAATGCATTCTTTATTCTCTTTCTCTGTAGGTCTTTTCAAGGGAGCTTGGTGATCAGGTTGACCTAGAGTTAAATTTATGGAGATAGACATTGATTCTGGGTGATGTGGGGGGGGGCGGGGAACTAGGTAAGAAGTTAGGAACAGATTCTGATTGGAGCAGATACTTCTACTTAAGGAGTAGCTGCTTCTAAGTAGCCACAGAGGAAATAACTGATGGTCGATCAGTGGCTCCTCTATAAGTCAGGGTGGGCTACATCCCCAGTGCAGGACAACTGTCTCTGCAAGACAGCAAATTTGACAAATCAGTTGGTGTCAGAGATTGCAGCCTACTAGCAAGGTAGAGAGGGTGGGGGAGAACACAAATCATAACAAAGATACAAACAAACATTTGTTGAACATTCATTGAATCCGTACCTTGTTTCATCCACTGTGCTAAGCTCTCGCTTCAAGTAAAAATGAGTTCTTGCTTGCGAGATGCTCACACCCTGAGAGGCAGGGGTAACTGGGACTAAATTTGGGAACAGCAGATTCACACCTCACTTCTCACCAAGGGAGAGCTACCAGTTATTGAAAGTGGGATTTCACATACTGGTGAATTGTTATTTCTTCTCTTGCTTTCTTTGTATTTCTATCTCTGGACAAGAGCTTACTGTTAAATCGATGTAAGTTAAATGTGGGTGTTGGATACTGTATTTGCATGATCTTATTTCATCTGTATAACCATCTTTAAAGGGAGGTAGGTAGCAGCTCTTATTTCCAGGTTATACTAGAGAAATAAGATAGTGAGTTTAAGAGAGTTATCCAAAGTGATATGGAGACAAGGTGGATATCTGGCACTTAGGCCTGAGAAGGAGAGAGGGGAACATAACAGAAATGAAGGGGTCCCTTGGTCCATCTTCAGGGTCATAATTCATTTTCAGTTTTATGACCTCCTCAGGGTAAATTCGCTCTCCCATTCTGTACCATTCATTCGTCTGCATCTTGCTCACCCTCTGCTATAGACTGTTTGTGTTCTTCCCAAATTCCTATGTTTGAATCTATTCTCTAGTGAGATAGTTTTAGGAGGGGTGATAGTATTAGAGGCCTCTGTCTGGGAGGTGATTAAGTCATGAGGGTGGAGGCCTCATGAATGGGAATAGTGCCCTTATAAAAGAGACCCAGAGAGCTTTCTGGCCTCTTCTACTGTGTCAGACATAGTGAAAAGATAGCCATTGGTGAACAAGGGAGAGGGCCCTCACCAGACATTGAATCTGCCAGCACCTTGATCTTGGATTTCCCAGCCTTCTGAACTGTGAGGAATACATTTCTATTGTTTACAGGCTACCCATTCTGTGATATTCTCTTTAGCAGCCCAAATAGATTAAGACCTCCTTCAAATGGCTCACAGTTTATATTGAATTTCTTATTATCCTAAAGCACGATAGTCCCTTTCACATCTCTTTGTCTTTGCACCTCCTGTCGTTTTTGTCTAGGGTATCCTTCCTCCTTGTACAGTTGATTAAAAAGCATGCTATCTTTTAAAAATCAGGCCATCAAGTTTTCTAGAAAAAAAAGTTTAGCATAGTGTTTAAAAGCATGGCCTCTGGCTCTGTCATTTAGCATCTGTGGAAATTCACTAAACTTTAGTCAGTGTTCTCACATCTAAACTGTAGCCAGCAGAACTACCTACATCACAGGATTCTTAAAAGTCTTAAATATAAAGGATTTTCCATAGATCCTGACATAGAGTGAATGCTGAATAAATGGCATTGTCTTAGTTCTCCATGAAGGCTTCCTCGTTTCTTCAAGTAGAGTTAACTACCTTCTAAGACATGTTGTAGATATTATTTATATCTTTATCATTAGAATTTGTTGTTATCTTGTAATTATCTATTTAAATGTCTGTTTTTATACCACCTTATCATCTGCCCCCATGTCCATTTCCTTAATAGTGCAAACTCTGACTTCTGGGAACTCCCTAGGCTATTGCAGTTGGAATCAGGGAAAGCCCTAGAAAGCAGACTCCAAGAATCTGTTTTGGAGCTGGATGACCCGTGGCCCAATGGCAACACGGGACCCGTACTGGTGTAGTAGTAGTAGTAGTAGTTGTTGGGTAACAAACCCTGGATGCAGTGGCCTTAGAATTACTGATGTTTGTACCTATGATCAATTGGGATAGGATGAAAGGATTAGGCAAGATATAATTTTATGCAGGGACTTTGCTAAATAAACAGTTTGGGGAAAATGATAATGATGAGAATACTGGAGTGGATTAACTACATTGCGGTTCTTGGCAAAAGAAAATGGTAGACCCAGAGCAATAACCTGCTAGCTTAAAGCATGCTGTGAAAGCCAGAAAGGGTTCGTGGCTGTTTCGAAGAGTGATGATATCTGTTCTAGCTCTGGAGCAGACTCTAGAACATTGGGGGCAGAGCTGCAAAGTAGACCAGATGCACAGTCATGTTTCTTTAGTTAGGACCTTGATAAACAAAGAGGGGGAGTCTGAGAACTGGCACAGGGACGTTTGGGTGGATGATCCTGAGGATGTTGAACCCTCCAACTCCCTTGTGTGTCCAACCTAGGAAGGAGCAGCCAGCCACCTTTCTCTTGCCAGAGGAAAGCATTCTCTCCTTGCTTGGATACTGTGTGAGGCTCTATCCTGAGATAGGGCCTCACAGTACTAGCCTGTTCTCCTCAAGATCAGCCTCCATCACTCTTCACTTCCTCTAGCACAATATCCAGGGTCAGATCCTGCACTCATTGTCTGAATGGAGAAGTAGTATCTGGGCCCCAGGGGAGAATAGCTTACATCCCAAAGGAATTTCCATAGTTGACTCATGCATACTGGTAAGCATTGGAGAAATGTTTGTGAGAATGGAATTAGAAGATATTGGAGCAGACGGAAGAGATGATAAAGCTGGATAGGGGAGAATCTTTTATGTCAGGGCCCTTACTCATGACTGTAGATTTGGGGTCTGGAAAAGATGTCTAGGTCTTCTGGATAGGCACCTTGAAGCTTAACTATAAAGACGAACTAAACTACAGTGAATGGTGTGGTGATGCCAGAACCTCCTTGGAAGCGTCCATCTTAAGGGATGGGTCAGAAGGCTGGAGTAGGTGGAAATATTTGAATGGCCCTACTGTGTCAAACCTTGAGAGTGCACCAGCTAGCTGGGTTTCCCAGGAGAGCCCGGGGAATACACCCTTTACTAAGGGAGGAAGGAATTCATTGGTGTGGGGTGTATTAGATTTTTCAATAGCCCAGTGGTGGCTATTTTATGTGGACTTGGTTAGACAGTGGGAGATGTTGCTATAAAACTGAACCCTTTAACCTGTACATGATAGATTTTAGGATGGGCAGACGCCACATGGCCACATCTAAACACCAGATGCAATATAGAAATTATGATTTATAATTGGCATCAAGTCCAGAGTGGCAATTGGGGTGTCTTATCCAACAGGATTGGAGTGGTAATTGTTAAGACATTTTTTGAGGGGGAGCAGGAGGGAGGTGGGGGTGGAGAGAGAAATGTAAAGTCAATTCAGGTGTTTCTCAATTTGTAATGTCAAAGAAGACTTAGAGCTTGTGGGCAGAGGCTGATGTTTATTGGCTTAATAGGAAATCATGCTCCCTTGTTCAGTCTCCATATTTGTATCAGTTCACAGACCCAGAATCTAATAGAAGGAGATGCCACATCTCCTTGATGATCTCTGAAAGAATAGTTTTATATGGTAAACATACCGCTCTCTGGTTCTTCCCAAAAATGACCTGCACCCATTTGGGGGGTAGCTGCATTGGGGAAGGAAGAAATCTTAGACTTTTGATAGATTTCAAATGTTGAAGGGTTCGAGTTGGTACTAATACTAGAGTCCTCCAGCTGGGATGGGAGTCAGTGGAGGAATGGGAGTAAGTGGAGTTTGGGCCCAAGTCCTTTTTATTTTTGTGGTGCTTATTCAGGGCTGAAATGGAATAGAAAGACTTAGGGTCTGGTGAGATGCTCACATTGGATCTCCAAACTGTGGAATAAAGATTATTAATTTAGAAGAGACTGGAAACTCCTGAAACTGACCTTCCCCATCAGTGGCCAAAATAGTTGATCAGAAAAGAAACTGCTAGTATCAGAGGTTCAGGGATACAGAGGTGGTGGTTTTCTCATTGCCCCTTTCACCAGCATGGGCTCTGTAAATACCAACGGAGAGTAGAGAATTACAAGGGGCTACCTAAAGCTTAACTAGGTAGCATTATACTACAGCTGCTGGGCTGGATACGGTATGTTTTTTGAGGAGATCAAAGCAGTTTCTAGCATTGGAATGTACATATTAGGTTTGCAAATACATTCTTTTTGACCTCATTAGTTGGGGGTGAGGAGATCACCTTCATAGGGCAGGACAGCAGCCACCATTCCCTGTCTTCCCTGGAGGCTATGTTAATTCTCCCACACTCTGTTGTAATACTGCCTGTGAGAGATCTCAGGTAACTTGACATGGTCTAGACCTTCATGCTGTCCACTGTACTGATGCCATCACACTCCCAAATTGCCTATAATAGTCTTAGTACTAGCAAATAAACCAAGTCGCGTAAGGTTGGTTGGGCAAAGCAGCAGTTCATTGTATGATGGAAATGTATGGAAATGGTGTATTTGAGATGGGCACAGGCAGATCCAAAAGGCATATGTAAATTACATAACTCAATAGCCTAGACTCACTCCCATATTGTACAATGTATGGCTACCTAGACTCTCTCAACACATATCTGTGTTGGGGTATTTCCCATGACCAGCTGACAAAGGAAGAAAGGACCCAGGCTGGTTCACAAATGGGTCAGCATGACAATGCGGTGCTAGCTGAAAATGGACCACTGCTCTATTATAGCACCGCTTGGGAGGTGCTGAAGGACAATAGTGAAGGGAAATCCTTTTGTTGAGCAGAGCTTCCACCTCATCATCATCTTGTTGTGAAGGGAGAAGCAGCCCTAGGTACGGATATATATATTTATTCATTCTTGGGGAGGGGGGAGGGGCAGCTGGCTTGGTTGGAAGAAACATGATTGGAGAAAAAAGGAGCTGGTGGAAAGAAGTCTGTGGATAATCCTATGGCCATGGGCCCAAAACTTGAGTCTGCTTGAGAATTCTCTCTCTTCCTCTCCTTTTGCCCCCCCACCCCCGCTTGCACATGCTCTCTCTTTCTAAAATAAATAAATAAAAATAATAAAGGTGAAAATTAAGAAAATGGGAAGTCAAAATACTACGAGGAGTAAAATCTCTTTTGTATAAATAAAAGATAAATATATGACTCTACATACACACTAAGTGATATAGTTGATTAATTGTTTTAATACTTTTAAAGTACTTCAAACTGTGCAGGCCTAATAGTTGATGCTTTGTAAGTTCTGGTTTATATTATTATATACACCATCATATATCACATTTGTATTATAAATTATTTATTATTAGTAGTGTAGTAGTAATATTGGTAGAGGAGGGTGTGGGTATGGGCCATAGAGCTTTTTGTCTTGTTTTATTTTGTACCTTTGTGTTTGGTTGTTTTTTTAAATCAAATTCATGTGTTATGTTTATTTCTCCTTTTTATCTTTAAAGACTCAGGGCTCATTTGGACAATAAGTTAGTTTATCAGCTATTTCTTGTTTCCTTTTTGAGACTTTTCTATTTAAAAACTTTAAAATAAAAAACTTTAAAAAAAACGCCTGGATGGCTCAGTGGGTTAAAGCCTCTGCCTTCGTCTCAGGTCATGATCTCAGGGTCTTGGGATCAAGCCCCACATCAGGCTCTCTGCTCATCAGGGAGTTTGCTTCCCCCTCTCTCTCTGCCTACTTGTGATCTCTGTGTCTGTCAAATAAATAAATAAAATCTTAAAAAAAAAAACTTTAAAATAAATTTGGGTAATAACAAAAATTTAAAAAACACAAAGTTTAATTAAAAGAGAAGAGGGTATTATCTTAATCTGAAATAAGTGTGCTGAGGAGAAAAATTATGGGTCTGTGCATAGCTAGATCAGGTTCTGCTCACTTACTATTGGTGGGAACTTGAGTCGGTCCAGTTGTTTTCTCCTGACTTTGCTTTCCCTACCTGCAAAATGAAAATAATGGCACCTAGGCTATGGAATCATCCTGAGGATTGAGATACTCATTTCAGTTGTGGGGGGAGAGGTACTATACATACACACACGTATACCTATACACACATATATACACATACATGAGAGAGCACAAGAGTAATTTTCCTCCATAGTAAATCGTATGCCAGAGTAACAGAATGCAATATTTTGAATGCATGGATTTGGAAGCTGGTTGCACTGTAGATTTATTACTAGGAAAATGTGACTTGTACAAATTAGGAGTCACCAACAAAAAGGGAAAATGCCAATATAAACATCTCCTTCCTGTTCTTTGTCGGAAAGTCAGAGAGAAGAGAAGACATTTTAAGCCCAAGGACACATTTTAAACCTGTGATTTGCCTAAAATTATAGTCCTCCTCTGCCACCCTCCTCATCTGGAAGCACCTTTCTCCAGGTCCTAGGTGTATTTGTGCCACTCAGAATAATTGGCTCATTAGGCTGCAGTGTTGCTCCTTGGCCTGCACCCACATCCCTCCAGTGAAACTGGATGGAACAAACAGACCTCTCTATTCACACACTGCGCAGCTTGCTATCTTTTTTGCATATCTCTAAGTCAAAAGAGACACAAAAGGATGTTCCCCCCTCACACCCCCACCCCAGTTAATTGGCGGCACACTCTCATCCTTAACTGCTGAGTGGGGAAGCCTTTCAATGGCATGGTAATACTGCCCCCATGTGGTCAAATTTTGAAAATCTCTCCCAAATCCTTCAGCTCGAGTCAAACAACCTAGGAGGACGGAGGGGCTGAGCTCTCAAAGACTCTGCAGCTGTGTTGCTTTCCTAGGAGAAGCTACTGTCACTGTTTAGATAGAACAGCTAATTAACTTGCATAGGGAGGATGAGTGTACTTTGTTTTGGAGCTAGCTGCTAATTCTCCTGAAAGTGTGACTGTAGTTTTAACCACTGGTACTTTGAGGTTCCTGCTCTGGGAAGTAGGGGTGCAAATCCCTTTGCCTCCTTCTTACATGGGGTTGGGGAAATAGAGTAATAATGCAGGCTTTAAATGCCTTAAGATTCTAGATGTGATGGTCTAATAAAATGTATGGGAGCAAAGTGGAATTTGCCTGCAGAAACACTGTGGCTTGAATTTTGTCACTTTATTAAGGGGTGTAATCTGGATCAAGTTTTTTAATTCCCTGAGTCCATATTTTGTTCTGAAGTGCTGTGAACTGTACCCCAAATATTTTGAACTGAGTTAATTGAATGGATTATTTCTTGTGAAATTGCATTATAAAGTGTGGAATGCAGTGCTAATCTTAGCTTGCATAATTATTAAATATTTGAATATAACCTCCAGAGCCCTGGTGGTGAAAAGTCCCCCTGGTTTCTACTTGCTCACTAACATTTTAGGTAAAATTGGACAAGACAGGTGTCTAAGTTTGAGGGCCTCCATTTTCTTATCCCTCATTCATGGATAATAGTTTTGCATTGCTTATCTCTTTGCAAATGTTGTTGACATGAGCCTTTGGGGAGAAATTGTCAAGACTGTATGTGGAGTGTGTTATATGTCTTTCCTTTTATTCCAGTGACAACTACTTCTTTCCTCCCATTAACTAGCAATAGGGTCATTCACAGATCACCGAATCACTTCAAAGTAAATAAATAATCCCTATGAATTCATGCCTCATTTACTATAAATTATCATGGAGCCTAGAGCTAGAATCACCCACAGCCCTGAAGCATATAAAATTGAATGTCTTTAAGTAGAGAATACAGTTTTAGTTTCTTTGTGGCAGGTGGTGATTAGAATAGGTTCTGTACCTGCATATCCTGTTGGCTTTCCATTGCCCCATCCAAATGGGTTTGGTGAATAACTTGGATTAAGAAAGTGAATAATTTACAAAGAAAGGTCTCCCTCCTCCTACCAACCTTAGTAATAAGAGCATGTTCTGTTTCCTTTAGCCCATTCCTCCTTTAGAAGAATGTTTCACATCAGAAAATGCAGTTCTTTGCTGACTGGCATTTGCTGAGGTCAAATTACACTGAATAGAACTTTCCTTGGGTCTAGGATGATGTGCCGCCAGCCCACCTGTGCATTTGTCAGTCACAGCTCTTCCCAGAGAGGAGGATCAGCACTGCCAAAGTGGGGTGTCTATGTCCTGTTGGGCCCGTGAGAGGAGCTTGGCTTTAAGAGAATGGAGAGAAGACGTTTACACACACCTACACAATACCTTCCTCTCCCCCACACACATGATTTCTGGGAAAATACACTCAGACTTCAAGAAGTTGAGCCTCCTGGGGGCACCTGGGTGGTGCAGTCCCTTGAGCGACCAACTCTTGGTTTCCACTCAGGTCATGATCTCAGGGTCATGAGATCAAGCCCTGCTTTGGGATCTGTGCTCAGCGGGGTCTCCTTCAGATTGTCTCTTCCTCTCCCTCTGCTCCTCCCCACTGCTCACTGTCTTTCTCTCTCTCTCAAATAAATAAATAAATAAATCTTTAAAAAGAGAGAAAGAGAGAGTTGAGCCTGGGGAATGACTATGTGAATGGATAGCTGTAGGAAGTTTAGAGCACTTCCATTTCCACTTTTCAGGTTTAATGCTGTTTTTCTTACTATGATCACATTAGTCCATATCACTTTTGTATAAAAAATCATGTACATATTAAAAAGAATGATGAAGTTCTACATGTACAGGCAGTACAATCATATATTTTAAAAAATTATCATCCGTTAGGTTGTCAGGTGGAGAAAATGTATGCAAAATTTTTCTTCTATATTTCTATTTTTAGATTGGATTTTAATATCAAACATGTGCTTGTGAGTTACTTATTTAATGAAAAATATATGTTTGTACAGATCAGTCAAGTTGGGTAGTTGTTTCATGGCTGATGACATACCTATTGGTCTTGGGCTCTTCCAACAGTCTCTGCCCAAGCCTCCTTGTCTCTCACCAGGGTTTCCTGCCCACTTGGGGCTGAGTGAGGGGCCTCCCCTGGACTCCTGTAACATTATGCTCTTACTTCCATGTGAGAACTCATCATACTGCACTTTAACTGCTTATTAATTGTCTGACCTGAGTAGGCCATAAGCAATTTAAAGTTATATTCCCGTGTTTCAAGTGTCATGTCTGACATATAATAGGTTTCTGAAATTAATCTTTATTAAATGGCTGCATAAATGGAAAGAAGGAAGGAAAGAAAGGAAAGAGGAGGGAGGGATATTTTTGACAGGTGGTTAAACTGGAGCTTAATCGAGAACAAAAGTGCGTTAGTTTTTATTCAGCTCCAAGGAGGAAAAGAGAATATCAGTCACTACAGAAGCATCTGTCATTTGGGGACAAGAATTTCATCAGGTTGGCCATGTTGTTACAACCTCTTTGATGTATATGAGAAAAAAACAATTAGAACATATGTATTGTTTTTTAAAAAAAAGACCCCATTTATAATAACAAAAATTTTAATGCATGGGAATAAATTTAAGAATTGCATAAGATCTATATAATACAAGCCATGAGAATTTACTGAAGGAAATGAAAGGGGCCTGGAATAAATAAGCTTTCCATTTTAGTGCTTGGGAATATACAGTATTGAAGTGTCATTAATTATTCACAAATGATTTTATACACTCGGTGCAATTACAGCAAAACCCCCCATGGAATTGCTTCCTTCTCTGTCCTCCCTGCCCTTCCCCTCCCCTTCCTTCCCTTTTCTTTCCTTCTTCCCACACTGGCAGAATTTCTGTTCTTTGAGCTCCAAGCTCTCCCCAGGCTCAGAAGTTTGGCACCTGCTCTTCCTTATGTGGAATTTCTCTTTCCCAGCTCTTCGGTGGCTGCCTCTGCCTGTCAACACAGATTTCAGCCCCAATGTCACTGTCTCTGAGAAATCTCTGAACTACCCAACTTTAAAGTAACTTGGAAGTCACTTTCTAACGCGTTACCTTGCTCTCTTTTCTTCATAGCACTTGCGAGAATCTGAAAGTAGTCTGTTTATATATTTTTATGCATAATATGTATTTCTTCCTGTTAGAATGTAAGCTCCATGCAGGCAGGAGCATTCTCTGACTTAAGTTCATCGCATGCCTGTCCCCTGAAACAATGACAAGCAAGGCACTCCTGTGGTTAGTTCTCTTCTTAATGAATAATCAGTTCTCCAATTTAGGAAGTCCATCTCAGCAACAGACTTTCATCATACTTTCCTTTTTTCCTTTAAACGTGCCCAGAGATTTATCAGCCTGGTTTTCACTGTGTTTACATCGTATTAAAAAACATTTCTGCATTTTGCTTGGATACACAAATCAACCAGTTATTTCTACCACAAAGCCATGTGACTGGGTAAAGTTGCTTAGCTTTTTCCAGCCTTGACTTCCTCATCTGTGAAATGGGGATAATGAGAGTTTCAACCTGAACATTTCTTGTGAATAACAAAGGTATTAAAGATAACGGTAACTGAAAACATTGTCTGGCATAATGGGAACTCTCAATAAATGTTATTATTTTTTTTTAATATCTGAAGTCCTGGCATAGATGCTCCTTTACTTGTGAGAGTCCAGTTTCTAGAAGTCTCTTCTGAAGTTATTTGTAAGTCCAAAGTGATACTCCGTGAATGTATTGGTATGAAATTTGGCTTCATAAGAGAACTGTGCAAGTTAATGGTAATGGTTCTGATGATCCCATCTGCACAGGCAGTGCTCATAATCTTCTCACCAATTATCATTTAAATCTCCTCCTTCTTTGCTATCAAAATCTCAAGACTTGTTCTTCAAGTACTTTCATTGGATTTAAAAACACAAGCACATAAGATGTGGTCCATATACACTATGGAGTAGGAAAGGATGAATACCCAACTTTTGTAGCAACATGGATGGGACTGGAAAAGATTATGCTGAGTGAAATAAGTCAAGCAGAGAGAGTCAATTATCATACGGTTTCACTTATTTGTGGAGCACAACAAATAACATGGAGGACATGGGGAGATGCAGGGGAGAAGGGAGTTGAGGGAAATTGGAAGGGGAGGTGAACCATGAGAGACTATGGATTCT
>PISX010033536.1:0-14987 GCA_004024625.1 Mellivora capensis | reverse complement strand
ACTTATTTCACTCAGCATAATCTCTTCCAGTCCCGTCCATGTTGCTACAAAAGTTGGGTATTCATCCTTTCTGATGGAGGCATAATACTCCATAGTGTATATGGACCACATCTTCCTTATCCATTCGTCCGTTGAAGGGCATCTTGGTTCTTTCCACAGTTTGGCGACCGTGGCCATTGCTGCTATAAACATTGGGGTATAGATAGCCCTTCTTTTCACCACATCTGTATCTTTGGGGTAAATACCCAGAAGCGCAATTGCAGGGTCATAGGGAAGCTCTATTTTTAACTTCTTGAGGAATCTCCACACTGTTCTCCAGAGTGGCTGCACAAAGAGGCAACCCACGGAATGGGAGAAGATATTTGCAAATGACAGTACAGACAAAAGGTTGATATCCAGGATCTATAAAGAACTTCTCAAACTCAACACACGCAAAACAGATAATCATATCAAAAAATGGGCAGAAGATATGAACAGACACTTCTCCAATGAAGATATACAAATGGCTATCAGACACATGAAAAAATGTTCATCATCACTAGCCATCAGGGAGATTCAAATTAAAACCACATTGAGATACCACCTCACACCAGTTAGAATGGTCAAAATTAGCAAGACAGGAAACAACGTGTGTTGGAGAGGATGTGGAGAAAGGGGAACTCTCTTACACTGTTGGTGGGAACCCTTTCTTTTCTTTTGCTCATAACTTCCTTGTCCCACCTCATTTCTGCCCCTAAACACCTTCCACTTGGTAGACTCCTGGAAGCACCCTTCTATTTGTTAGTCATGAATTGTTGAATAAAGCCAAATCGGTCTTAAAAGTTCGCAAGGTTGGTTTGGTTCTTTAATATGGATAATGTGAAAAAGGAAAAAAACAGGTTAGGATATTTACAGAAGCTCAACTCACAAGAAATCTAGGGATTTGGGGGGTATGTCATCGTACCCTAACTTCGTCTCTCCACACCAACTCCTTGCTTAAATCCTTTCACGCTGTTGTAATAAAATCCCCAATTCTACAAGACCTCGATATAGTCTGGCCCCTGTCTGTATGTCCAGGATCATATCATGACATGCTCCGTCTGACCCTCTATACCCCAACCATGCCGCTTTCTTTCAGTTCCTCAATCATCCATCATCCTGCTCCCTCCAAGTGCAGTGCCTTTGTACATGCTATCCTCCTGCCCAACGACCATCCTTCCTCTCCCTGACAATCCCTCTTCCCCAGATTACTACAGCATCAACACTGCTGCATGGGAAAGACTTGCCTGCCCCAGCAACCAGGCTGGATCCTTCAGTTCCTCACTCTCACAGCACTTCTCACTCAGGCTGTTAAGTGTACGTTTATCTGTGTCATTATTCTTATTTTCTTTTTTTTTCTTTATTTCTTTGACAGACAGGAAGGGAAGCAGGCTCCCTGCTGAGCAGAGAGCCTGATTTGGGGCTCGATCCCAGGACTCTGGGATCATGACCTGAGCCAAAGGCAGAGCCTCTAACCCAGTGAGCCACCCAGGCGCCCTATCTGTGTCATTATTTGATGTTAGTTCTTTTCTACAAGACTGTAAGCTCCATGAGAGCAGGAACTGCATCTGGTCTTACCTGCCTTTTCATCCCCTGCAACTAAGGCTTGCTATGTAATAATCACTTGACAAATTAAGGAAGGAGTCAATCCCCTTGGTACCAATATCAGAGACAGAATCCTGGACTGGTGACCAGAGCTATGAGTTTGTCTTACCTGCACATTTTTCTTGATACCCAGATATGGACCTGAAAGTAGTCTGCGTGGGCAGCCTTCCATGGGATCGAAGTTCCGCACAGATCTACAGGACCTGATACAGGTGTAGGTAGCATTGCGTGCAGCTCTCGCTCCTCATAGGATTTAGGCAGACCCAGAATGTTTGTCCCGGTAACAGGTGGACGACCTCAAATTACTGTTCCTCCTCTCTCAGAGAAAACATTGAAGGGCTGCCATGGACAAATAGGACATTTGTGTCTTTGCATCTCTCTCTAGTGATACTGGAAGAAGGAGGGTGATGACAAAGTACTGTTGTGACATGTTTCCGTTTCTAATTCCATTAGGTTCCAGATCATACATCTAAAAATACATATACAGAGCCGGGTTCCAAGCAGGCTACCAAGAACAAAGAAAAATTTAAGGAGGAACAAGTGCTTTATTTCTCATAGAAGGTGGAATGAGCAAATGGACATGGAATAAAAAGTGCTTGTTTTAAAAACAATAATGCAGAGCTTCCAGGTTGGTGAACATGTGTGGATTTGGGAGAGTGGCACACCTGGGGAGGGTACGGAAACTCTGTGCACTTCCCACCTCAAACCTGCCAAGCCCCCATCCCCACCCCACCCACCTTGTGCCTCTCTTCCTCCTGGCTGTTCTTGAGTTACATCCTTTTATAATAAACTAGTGATCTATATTTTTATGCTCTTGAATGCCTCAAAATCAAAGAAGCCTAAGTCTATTTTATATGTGACAAAACTGAACCTTCTAGGATATTTCTATATCCCCAAGAAAATCTACAACCATCAGATTCCAGAAATTCAACCTACACTGATTCAGAGGATGAATCTCAAGAAGGCATCTTCTTCTGCACTATGACGGGTAGTAAAAAAAAAGCAGTGTTGCTTTTATATTTCGCCCAGCAATGTATGGGTGGATCATCTCTCTGCATCATTACCGACATTTGACAGTGATTCCTCATGGCCCACCTTCCCATCCACATTCCTGCTCACTGCCATCCACAAGATACAACATGCCTTTACCCTAGAAGAGTCAACTGTGCTTACATGATCTACCCTTTCAGACCCGAAGTGAGATCCAGTGAGACCCAGGGGATTTATGAGTCTTCGAGGCTCTGGAGGAGACCTGTCTCTCCTCCCCTCCTCTAAAGCCTGACAGTCTGAGGGAGGCTCCTGATGTTGATATAACTAGTACTCCTGGGAAGCCTCATAGTTTTCCATTCATCTTCCAATACCACCACAGCTACCTCATCAAGCACACCAGGTGTGGGATCCAATAGCCAAGAAGAACTAAAATAGCACTTCACAGTCTCTAAAACATAAGAATGTGCCCATAGATAAGAAAGTAGTAGATTCATTCGTCAAGTTCATGCTGCTCAGATATCAAATGAATGAACCAATGATAAAGGCAGATATGTTAAAGATTATAATCAAAGAGAATGAAGACCTCTTCACTGAGCTCTCCCTGGGAGCCTCTGAGTACATGGAGGTGATCTTTGGCCTTGATGTGAAGGAAGTAGATCTCACCAACTGCTGCTATGACCTCCTCATCAACCTGGGCCTCACATATGATAGGGTGCTTAATGTGAAAAAGGCAAGCCTGAGACCAGCATCCTGATGTTTATCCTGGATATGATCTTTATGAAGGACAACTGTGTCACTGAAGAGGGAGTCTAGGAAGTTCTGAATTTGATGAGGATGTATTCTGAGAGGAAGCACTTTGTCTTTGGAGAGCCCAGGGAGCTCACCACCAAAGATTTCATGAAGGAAAAGTACCTAGAATAATAGACAGTTCCCCAACGATCCTACAGTTGGAATTTCTATGGGGCCCAAGAGCCCACACTAAAACCACCAAGATGCAAATCCTAGAGTTTCTGGCCAGGGCTCATGGTTTACTAACCCAAGTTCTTTCGCATGTCAGTCTGAGGAGGTTATGCAAGATAAAGAAGAGAAAGTCTGAGCCACAGTTTCAGCTGAGGCTGTGTCTACTTCCGAGTCCACTGCACATTCTAGGGCCAAGTCCACTCATTGTCTTGCCCTTAGTGAAGCCAGAGAGAGATTCTTCATTTTGTTTGAAAAGGTCAGTTAGAGATCATAAAATTTAGGTCTGAGGTAGGGCAGAAAGGAACACAATGAATATTCCTCTATCTCCTATTTTAAATGTTTCAAATGTGTAACTAGAAAAAAATTCTTATTGGAAATGTATACTTTTTATTTTTTGATGTATTATTCAAATATTGTTTCTTTCAATGTAGATTCAATTAGTTTCAAATTCTCCAAGCTTATGAATGATATCAGACATACATTTACTACTGTAAGAGTTTAGTTTTGTAAAAGAAATTGTGAAACCATCCACCTTATTTTATCATCCAGAATGCAAATATGGCATTGCTATAGGCATTTCTTTGGAACTGTGAAAGAAATCTGCTTTGAGATAGTTGGGATCAATAGAAAAAGAGAGAAGAAAATCTAAAAGATGCTCATATCTTGACTTCCCTATCCTTTTTATTTCTTATTCCATAAAGTTAAAAAATACATACATGGATTTGCTTAGCTCTTTCAAGAATGTATGAGAAATAGATCTTAATAAACTGAAATCACACTTACTGGGAAACACACACACACACACACACACACACATACAGAATTTTAAGTTTCTCTTATGAAAACCTTAACAAACCATTGGAAATACAGCCATGAAAAGACATTGGGTTAAAATAAACACAGCAAGCTTTCCTGGTTTAGTAAATAAACTAGCAGTTAACTTTCTTCCATGGTACAGCTATTTAGGTGGAATGCATTTTAATAATACCAGATGGTACCATTTATGCCTGCACCTTAGCAAGTACACCTAGCCATTTTCATATAGCATTCATTTTCAAAGAGCAAGGAGAAAATAAACTAGTAGCTAAAAGCAGAAGAGAAAGCTGTTCGATTCAATGAGTTTTGCATTTGAATAGTTGGTGTGAATCTTTGACTTTTTAAGTGTGTACTCAAGAAACACAAAAAGATTCCTATCTTAATTAAAGATATCTTAGGTTGCCAAATATATTTTTTTCTCTTTAAAGCCCAGAAATGCTATGCAAAATTTTCATTTGAATTACAGGCAAAATTTCAAAAGCAGTTTGCTTAAAAAAAAAAAAAAACAATCACCAATCTCTTCCTCCAATATGCAGGGGAATAAAATGTAAAGACTTCTCTGAACCTTCCGGATACATGGGTGGTTCAGTCAGTCAAGTGTCTGCCTTCAGCTTAGGTCGTGAGCGCAGGGTCCTACAATCCAGCCCCAGGTGGGGCTGCCTGCTCAGCCGGTAGTCTGCTTCTCCCTCTCCTCCCCACTCATGCTCTTTCTCTTGCTATCTCAGTCTTTCTCTCTCAAATAAATAAATAGATAGATAGATAGATAAATATATTTTTTAAAAAGACTCTCTTAATTTTCATCTTTATTATCAATAATGACTGTACCCTGCAGGATTTGAATTGTTTCCATTCGATCCTTGAAATGAGGTTGCAAATGTATATAGTCTGTATTTACTTTTTTCTCTCACTAGATCATGAGCCCTCTGAGGGCAGGCATTATTCTAGCCAATGACTGCATTCAGTACTCAAGGTCAGGCATCCAGCAGGCAGGCAACATACTTTCTGGTTTTGTCAATGCATCCACAACTGTTCATGTTGAGAAATATTATATTTATATAAAATACATATATTATTTTATATATTATATAAAGTATTTTATATTTACATAAAATATACTTATATCATAAAACCTCTTCCACATCTACTAGAACTGTATATAAGTATTTAATATTTAGCACATAGCATTCATTTGAATCAAACCAAGTGCCTAAAATGCGCTTCATCCCCTGCAATTCTCGGTGCTGACTGAGATTTGCAGATGTCTAGAAGTAGTCTTCTGTGGGAAGCAGGAGAGGCAGGAGAGGCCACTGACTGGAAAGGAGGGCTGTGCACCTGGAGGACGAGCTGAAGGTTGTCATGGAAACGTATATACACACCCGGATGCTGTAAGTCTAGTGGGTCCACACCACACAACTGAATATAGTTTCCATAGAGAGAGGACACCTGATACTACCTATCATTCAGTGCACCTTGTGGAAGAATCATTCGTTATTTCAAAACAACCTGGAACTAGGCAGACAGTGGATTATAAAACAAGATCCTGCCTTTGGAGGCTTATGTCCTAGATAACTGGTAGTTTGCGGCAGAATTTAAGAAGCCCATCCCCCAAACCAGATGAAAAAAACAACAAACCTAGTAATGAACAGTCAGCACTGCCAATAGGAAAGGGTCCCAAACTCAGACCCTACATTTTGAGAAATATTATCTTAAACCAGAACCATTTGGAACAAAGTGAAAAAAATGCCAGGAATCAACACGCTGTTTAGCCTCTTGAGAAAACAGCACGGAAGAAAGAAACTGCTGAAGAAAGCCGACAAAATTCTGAGAAACAAACAATTATTAAATTAAAACAAACTATTAACCCGACTTTGAGGGACTAGGCGGTCAGTGTTGCAATCCGTGAGGAAAAACAAAAACACCCCAAGAGGAATCCTTCTTGCCTACAATCAATGAACAGAGACTGAGGCCAGGTTGAAAGAATCACACAGTCTGCTCTTTAAAAATTTCTACCAGCAGAAGAATGCAAAGAGGGTGTAAGGAAAAATGTTTCAAGGATAACCATCTTGACAACACACACAAGCTTGACCAGATGGGAGAAAAATGAGAGTAAGGGCGAGCTGGAGGCTGTGGAGTCGGCGCATCAGATTGGAAAGAGAGCCCTCCCCGGAAAAAAATACAGCATCCAAGGTGTCGAGTGACCTCCATGTGGCTTTGGAACATAACTTTAGGCTTAAAGAACAGACTGGATATTGCTGCCTACGCCTGAGGCTCCTTCCTTCCCCAGGCCTTCAGACCTTGGTATGGATGCTAACAACTAGAAAAAAATGGATGAAGCCTATCTCACCATAACAATGAATTATTTTTTAGATAGTTTAAATTCTTCTCATCTGTTAGAGTATTTACGTGTCATAGAAATCAGCCATTTCAGAACTGTTGAAGTCTGAAACTTTCTCAAAATGCTTATTATTTGGCCAAACCTATTAAAGAAAAAAGATGACATCTCAACTGTATTAATGGGAATTGCTAACACTTCATTAATGATGCCTAAATGCAATGATCATTTACTGAAGAGAAGTGTGAGAAACTTTTATGTCAAAAGTCATTACTGTTTTGCCATAAGTCTATGTTGACTGATTGTAGACTTATTATTATACTAAGTCTATTTCTGTGGTATAAAAAGCTGTTTTACAATTACAAGCAATCTAATAAATGAATCTGAGTAATTTGATGGTAATATAAGCATCCAGTGATTAGTCTCTTAATCAGGCTCATTGCTTCATTGTAGTAAGAAACATAACTGTTCAGAAATATATAGATGTTTTTTACACCCATGGTTACGAACTTTTTCAGACAACCACAGGTTGAAATTTTCTACTTGTAACTCAATAAAAGCAAAGTAAGTTGCTTTATTAATTGAAGCAAGTATTCCAGGAGTCAAGGGTTATGACTGGAGAGTTTTAATAACTCTCCATTTCTCTACATTGTCAAGGGGTATTCATTTAATTCTATTGCTTTTGAGTGCATGAAAGTGACACAAGGGAACATTTTCTCTTGTTTTTTCATATTTCTCTCTTCCAGTGATGGAGAATGTTGTTGTTGGTACTCCATTCTGGCAATTATTAAATCTCAAAAGTTAAGGTCAAATCTGACACTCCAAGTACTCATTAATTCAAATTGAAATGTTTCATGTTGGGGTGTCTTCTTGTTCTTTATATTACTATTAGTGTGTGTGTGTGTGTGTGTGTGTGTGTGTGTGTGTGTATGAGAGATAGAGAAAGAGAGAGAGAGGAAGGAGTATCCCTTTATAAAACATCTGAAAACTGGAGAGTCGCTTAGACTTTGAAAATAAATTTCAAATTCTATGAAGTCATGGCAAAGGTCAGTATGTGTGTATGTTAATATGGAAAGATCTTTCAGACATACTGTTAAGAAAGCAAGTTGCAAAATGTATTATATCTTCCTGTTTGGATTTTAGTATCTTTAAAGAATATGAATCCTCTTGTATTAACTACCTGCTCCTACCTACTGGAAGGAGAGATCCAGAACTCCTACTGGCAAAAGGACTGGAAATCAGCAGCAAAAATATGATAAAAAAATAGAACTCTTGTTTTTATCACTGAGTCTTCTCTAGCTGAACAAATCAAACCACTATTCCCCCAGGTACTGAAGCCAAAATCCAGGAATTATCCTTGATCTGTTTTAATTATACCCAATATTCAATTTATCAAGGACTCCTTCTAGTTTTATCTTTAAAACTTCCTGTCCAGGGACACCTGGGTGGCTCAGTTGGTTAAGTGACTGCCTTCTGCTCAGGTCATGATCCTGGAGTCCCAGGATCAAGTCCCATATTGGGCTCTATGATCTCCAGGGAGTCTGTTTCCCCTGCTGACCTCTCTCCTCTCATGCTCTCTCTTTCTCTCTCATACTCTCTCTCAATCTCTCAAATAAATAAATAAAATCTTTAAAAAAAAAAACTTCCTGTCCACATCCATTTTCTTCCATCTCTTTGACTATAGTTCATATATAAGCAACTATCATATCTCATGTGAACTTCTTATAAGACTCCTTGCTCCTGCTCATTTCCCTAGAGTCCATGTCTCCCATGCTACCCAAAGTGACCCAACTTTTTCTCTTTCTCTGCTTAACACACCTCCAAAGGCTTCCCCGTCATTCCTGGGACAAATCCTTCCTTCTTACACTGGCTGGAAATCTCTACACGCCTGGGCCCTGCCTCACTCTATGATCTCATCTTCATCTGTTCGACCCCTTTTCCTCTCAGTTCCATTCACACTGGCTTTCTTCTGTTTCCTCAAATAGACCGAGCACATTTCTACTCTTGCACCTTTCCTTTAGCTGTTTCTTCTATCCAAAATCTTTTTTCTTGATTCAAACCTATAACAGAGACTAATACTCAGAAGCTGCCACTAACAAAAGCCTAAAATATCCTATTAACTTAGCAGTGTGATGGCAATAACAAAGGACACTAAAAATCTGGTGACTCTTGCTATGCCACAGCAAAACTTTTTAATAACAGTGTCTCCTATGATAATTTAGAAGACAAATCATATGTCTATCATGCCAACAACTCTAAGAGAAGCAGGAAGGAAAAAAAAAAAAGCCAGGACATCACTATGCATTTGTAGCTCCTTGCCACTTTTTGACAAGTTATTACAGGAGAGATAAGATCAGGCAAGGACTAGCCAGTTGCAAGAGGTAAAAGGATAGAATATTTACAGGTCTGGGGCTTGACGAGGTTGGAAAGTGTCTGCAAACCCCAAACAACAAAAGATGAGATTGTCTTTGCTCATACCCTTTTTCAAAAACCTTACGTGAATCCAAGGAGATAAAGCAATGATTCTCAACTGAACACAGTGTAGCCCCCAGGGAATAGTTGACAATGTCTAGAAACACTTTGGGTTCTTGCAACTGAGAGACAGGGAACCACCAGCGTCTACTGAATAGAGTCGGGGATGTTGCTGAACATCTTTCAATGCATAGGACAACCCGATCAAGTACAGACCTCACCAAGACCTGAAACCATGAAACTCTTTAAAAAACATAGTGAAAAATTTCCTTGACATTGGTCTTGCCCATAATTTTATGGATATGACACACAAAGCACAAGCAACAAAGCAAAAATAAACAGGGGGGACTACCTTAAAATAAAAAGCTTCTGCACAGCAAAACACTCAACAAAATGAAAAGGCAACCTAAAAAAATGAGAAAATATTTGTAAACCACCTATCTGATAAGAGGTTAATATCCAAAAGTAACTCATATGACTCAATAGCAAAATCCCACCATTATCATCATCATCATCTTCATCTAATTAATAATGGGCAAAGAAAGGGCCTGGGTGGCTCAGTCATTTGAGTGTTTGACTGTTGATTTCAGCTCAGGTCATAGTCTCAGGGTTGTGAGATCAAATTCTTGGTCAGGCTCTGTGCTCAACTCAGAATCTGCTTGAGGTTCTCTCTCTCCCACTCCCTTTGCCCCTGCCCTGCTTCACATGCTCAAGAAAGAAAGAAAGAAAGAAAGAAAGAAAGAAAGAAAGAAAGAAAGAAAGAAAGAGAGAAAGAAAGAGAGAGAGAGAGAGAGAGAGAGAGAGAGAGAGAGAGAAAGAAAGAAAGAAAGAAAGAAAGAAAGAAAGAAAGAAAGAAAGAATGAATTTAAAAAAATTTTTAAGTGGGCAAAGGATCTGAATAGACATTTTTCCAGAAAGGATATTCTAGGGATGCCTGTGTGGCTCAGTCGTTTGAGCATCTGCCTTTGGTTTAGGTCATGATCCCTGGGTCCTGGGATCGAGCCCCAAGTTGGGCTCCCTGCTCAGCAGGGAGTCTCCTTCTCCCTCTCCCTTTGTGCTCTCTTCCTCTTCCTTTGTGCTCTCCTTCTCAAGCTATAATAAAATGTTATTGATCACAGTAATTTATAAATTACTTAACTCTTCCTCAATTTTATCTTACATCCCAAGGTGTACAATTTCCCCTGACTTAAAAACTAGTCAAAGGGATATACAGTAGCACAGACAGACATAAAAATAAGAATTATAATATCTTAAAATAATAGCAAGCAGAGATGATAAGGAAAAGAATCACAGGAAGAGCACAACATTATCAGGCATTTATTTTACTTTTAAAATTTATCAAACTATTGGGTTCAGAATGTCTAGAGAAATAGCTTTGTTTCTCTCACCTGTCCTAAGTCAATGTAGAGAACATCAAGAATCAGCATATTTTTCCATAGTCTCTCTTTACATTTTATTGTCAAGGACAAAATGGATAATAAATGCATACTGATAAATAGTCTAATATGTATTTACATAACACATTCATAAATAGTTACAATTCACTGAACGTCACCACCGGACATGCTGAAATTCTCACACATTTATAAAGTGAGAAAAAGTTGTTAAAATGAAAATGGGCCACTGGAGTAATCTAAAAGTAACTGATGGCAGTAAAGGGCTTACCCCCTGAAACTAGACCAGCAGAGTTGGCTTTGGACATAGCTTGTACTGCAAGTGAAGATGGGTATAGAAGTCTAGAGAAGAAAGTAGAAGATTAATCTGAGTGGAAACTGGCTTTAGTAATTCTTTACTGCTTTGAATAAGAAAACAATAAAATGCTTGAGAAAGCTTTGACAAATCTTTGTAGATAAAATGCAATTGTTTGCCCCTCAAAATTTAATACTTTACCTGTTTGAATACCCAAGGGATGAAAATGGAGATTACCAGATTTTGCATCCTATGCTAATGTACTAAGTTTCTATTGCTGAGTAACTAATTATTGCAACTCAAAGACCCTAGCCAGAGCTGGGCTCTCATCTGGAGGTCCAACTAGGGAAAGATCATTTCCCCACTCATGTGGTTGTTGGAAGCATTCACTCCCTTGCAGCTACAGAGACTTGTTTTAAAACAGCAAGTGACAAACCATGAGAGATTGTGAGAAACAAATGGAGGGTTTTGGAGGGGGAGTGGGGGATTGGGTGAGCCTGGTGATGGGTATTATGGAGGGCAGGTATTGCATGGATAAACAATAGTGTGTGGTGCATAAACAATGAATTCTGGAACACTGAAAAGAAATAAAACAAAATGAAGTGAAATGAAAAAAATAATAAAGTAAAATAAAATAAAATGGAAAAATACCCCTTAAAAAAAAACCATGGTTAAAAAAAAAAAAAAAAACAGCAAGTGAAGAGAGGGATAAAGTCTCCTGGGAAGACAGGATCTAGTATAATCTAACAAAATTATTATAGTGACATCCCATTATCTTTACCATATTCTATTGTTAGAATCAAGTCATAGGTCCTGCAAGAAAAAGTAATGGGGATCATGGAGAACAATTTAGAGTCTGTTTGCCACAGTCTACCCTCCGGCCATCAATTATTCACATCTCTTCCATATACAACATTTTCTCTTTGTCAGATTCCCAAGAGTCTTGATGCATTAAAGCCCGAATACAAAGTCCAAACTCTCAACATCTAAAACAGATCCAGGTCCAGATCTACTAAGTGCAGTTCCTGAGAAACAATTCTTCTCCATCTGTAGATCTGTGAAACTAAAGGTATCTGTCCCAACGTACCCAGCAGGCACCAGTGGGATAGGTGAAGGAGAACAGCTATGGACATTCCAGTTCATAGAGTGGGGAAATGGAAGGTAAAAAGTGTTACCAGCCCATAGCAGTTCAAAAATCAGTCTAATCAAACAAACACTAGGAGTTCCTTTATTAAGTTTCAGTAATTCTCCATGGCTCTCAGTCCAGTCATCTGGGATCTAGTTCTGCCCTTTGAATCATCTTTCCTTTTTCATAAAAGATAGAAATGTTTACAGCCAACTAGTTTTATCAGCCTCCTTGCTGACAGGAGAATGTTGGGGGTCCAACAGCCTCCTTTCATTCTGTCCTCTTTCCACAAAAAATGGAAGTGTTTCTGCTGAAATAATTTTCTCAAACATGTCAGTGTGTCTCCCATGGATTTCAATGGACTCACTCCATGAGATGAAGCCACACCCACAGACCTTTCCAAGATAATCTTATCTTTTTTTCTATCTTTGGCTCCCACCGAGATGCTTGAAGAACAACAAAATGAAGCTTCCTAGAGTCCCTAGGGTTTCATTGAGACATCTGTCAGGAAATCCTTCATCTCTTGAAGAGAACTTTGTGTGATGGAATACTCTGACCTTTTGACCTTGCTGAAGATTAAACAAATGGTTGTACAGTCATGTCCTCAGCTTGGTCTCTAGATCACATTGCCTTAACTCTAGCATCTCTCGTCATCTGCAGAGACAGAGAATTTTCAAAATCATCAGGTCCTGGTCCCCTGATGTTTAACAGTTCTTTCCACAATCTCTCTCTTCTCCCATATTTTCCTGTAAGCGCCTTCAGCACTTGGCTTGGAAATATCTTCAGCTATGGTTCTGCTTTCCACACAACTGCCAGAAACGATTTTTCTAACTTAGTGCTATCTCATAAGGAGAATCCCTTGTCCTCCATTTTTCAGTAACATGCTCCTCACTGCCTTCTGGATCCTCTGACAGGGTCCTTAAAGCCCAGGTTTCTACTAACAACCAGGTTGAAGCAAATTAGGCCTTCTCTAGTATGACACTTAAAATTTCTATAGATTCTACATACTGTCTGGTTTCCAAGCCCCTCCTGTGTTTTTAGGTCATTTGCTACAGCAGCATCCCAGTTCCAGATGCTAACATCTGTGTGTGTTTGCTATTGTTGCATACCTGATCACCACAAACCTAGTGGCTTAAAACAACACACACTTCTTATCATGTAGTTTCTGTGAGCCAAAGGTATGGTCATGACTTGGGTCTTCTGCTTAGAATCTCACAGGCTATTATCAAGGTGCTGACTAGAGTGACACGCTTTTTTTTTTAATCACCCAGTGCTCATCACAACAAATGCACTCCTTAATCCCCACCACCTACTGGGTGACACTCTTGTCTGAAGGCTCAGATAGGGGGGATTTTCTTCCCTGCTCATGTGGTTGTTGGCAGCATCTGTTCTGTGTGGTTATACCATTCATGGCACTTATTTCTTCAGAACCATCCAGGTAAGAAAAAGAGTGAGTCTGCTAGCACTATGGAGTATTACAGGATATAATGCAATCACGAGACTGACATACAGTCACCTGTGCCATGTTCTGCTGATTAAAATCAAATCAGTTTCTACCCACACTTAAGGGGAAAGGCTTACATGGGAACACCAGGAGACAGGGTTCAGACATCGCAGATCTTTCACTCTTTTCTGAAAGTCAATGATCCTTTTCCCTACTTCTCCCTCATACCCTATTTTTCCACTAAATGAGAGCATTAGAAATCTCTTATCTCTGAGACTATTTCTTCTGTATCCCATTTCTTCTAACTGGAATGTTTTGGTCCAGTTCTAATTGTTGGGGCATGCCTGTGTTGGTTAAGCTCCTTAATACTCGGGAGTGGAAGTCAGCTCTATCCTCAACTCAGTTGCCTGTGCAAATATTGGGTTCTACTCTACCTACACAGATTCTTTCTATCTTCGGATCTTAGCAGAAAATATAACTTTGACCCATCTGCTATAAGAAAGCTATCTATGGGAGGCTATAGGAAAGATAAGACAGAATCTAGATTCCTCTAGTTATATTTTGTTATCTGCTTGGTATACAGTGAGGAACAAGACATGGCCTCTGTCCCGAGTGACTGACAATTTAGTGAGGGAGACAGATATAAGCAGATAATGGCCAAATGTCTATAGTGTCCTACAGAAAAGATATTCAAACAAAGGCTTTCTGGATTGATGAAATTAAAATAGTTTGCTGTGTCTGAATCAGATGCGAAGTGCATAATGGTTAAGTTAAAAAAATAAAGCTAGGAGAATTAAAGGTGGGTGACCAGTTACCAGCTTTTAATTTTTCAAGTTAAAAGAAAACTGGGTCTTCTACTGCAGGCAGTAATGAGCCACCAAAGGTTATTTTATATGGAAGTAAAAAACTTTTTTTTTTTTAAAGTAGTCTCCACGCTCAGCATGGAGCCCAACATGGAGCTTGAACTCATGACCCTGAGATCAAAACCTGAGCTGAGATCAAGAGTTGAACGTTTAACCGACTGAGCCACCCAGGTGCCCATAAAGCAATTTTAATACCATTTGGGGAAGATAACGCTGGTAGAAGGCCATCAAAAGCTAATACAGTAGTCCAGATGTAGAAATAGAGAGGGAATCAACTCAAGAAGCATTTTAAAGATTTGGCTGACAGGTGATAGTCTCTGGATGAAGGAGAGGGGAGTCTGAAATAACTCTGAGCTGCTTCTCTTAGGTAAGTTCCTGAAAGATGGAACTATGGATCAAAATAAGGAACAGAGGAAGAGATGCAGACTTGAGGACAAAGGGTCAGGAAAGTGGAATCTTGTGTGAAATTGGATATAGTATCAGTGTCTGTCTTCAAGCTATTTATACTATTCTCTGCTTAACCCACAAAGAAGTTTTCTCTCCAAGAGAAAGATCTAGGAGAGAAAGATTAGGAAATCTAGGAGACAAAGGATGGAAACAAAGTGATATTCATTCATGTTCCAAAGGATGAAAGCCTTGCTATTCTGACACCCATAACATGGTTTTCCTAAC